>WTSP01003694.1:0-19483 GCA_025331215.1 Actenoides lindsayi | reverse complement strand
GCTGCTGCGGGACCTCGGGGTGCCGGCTGCCGTCAGGTCTCCGCCGGCCACCTTGGGCAGCCCCAGCCCCGGGCTGCAGGCTCTGTCCTCCCCGGGCTGCAGGGGCTCTGGGAGCGGCTGTGGCCGCAGCGCTTGCACCGGGCTTTGCACCCCTCTGCACGTCGTTAGCAGCCCTGAGACAGGAGACTCGGGCAGTTCGGTGTAAAATGTCCCTCGCCTCACGCAGTTCTTGAGCCTCTTTAACTGTTTACAGAATTTGTTTTTCCCAGTGCTGATGTACGCGGTTTGTGACTAACAACAAGCTGTGTAGGTTACAGCAGCAGCTAAAAACCCTCCCTGAAAAAAAGACCCTCATTCCACCGAGTTCCTCGTAAAAGCCAAAGAAGTCCTTGACCATTCTTTCTATCATACGTTTGCTGATGTTATGGAGCACGAGCTAATGTTTGAAATTTAGGACTCCTGAAATATTTATAATATTCCTGCAGCACAAATGGAAGTCGCTTAAGTGTTCTTTGAGAGTGAAATGTTTTTAAGGCGCTTGTGCTGCCGCTTGTTACGAGCAGTGGTGTAGTGCACTTTCAGTCTGCACGGTATGTGGTTTGAGTGGTTTCTGTTGAAAGTGGGACCTTTTAGGAAGGGCCTCTTGGGAAAGCAGTTCTGTTATCTCCTAATGCTGTAGTTGTGGCACGACCATTGCTCTCCCAGCAGTGGCTGCTGCAACGCTCTCGTAAATCATTTCTCAGTTTACTAAAGCCCCAAACATACATCTTGGGAGGCAAAACTGTAAGTGAGGGAGAAGGATAGAAAAAAAGAAAGAAAGAACATATTATCTGAGATGATGTTTTTGTTTTCAACTGGTGTGTCCTGGTGTAAGTTTGCTCAGCTAGAGAAGCAGCATGAAAATCTCCTTCTCTGGAGGCTGGTGCACTAGTCCTGGCAGAAACGTGTTTGTGCTCTGTTCGTATGAGTTGTTTTGAAAGCTCTTGAAGCCCACTGAAGGTCTTGCAAGTGCTGTAATCCTTTCTGGAGTGTTTACATGCTAATACTGAGCTGCAGAGTAAGACTTTCATAGTGCTTATAAACTGCTCAGAAATAGCTTCAGCTGCTTTGCTGATGAAAACTGCGGAGCTAAAGTTCCAGCCGGATGTTTAAGCATAGGAACAATGTCAGCTTTGGCAGGGAGAAAGTAAAGGAACATCTAATTATCTGTGTTGCTTTGATTAAAGGATCTTTGGTCAGTGTAGCACAATCAGAACTAAATGCCGAGGAGAAGCGTTTGTTAAGGACAGGAAAGAAGTAAATTTTCATCTGGGTTGTACATAAAAATAATATAGTTTTGTGTAATCCATTTTAGATACTGAATTTTACAGAAAATCTTAAACTGCAGAAGACAAACACCAGATTAAGGCTTACCATAAAACTCTGTAGACACACACATCCCAAACCCGTGTAAAAGCATCAGCGTTCTTGAGTTGTAGTATTGCTGTGGGGTAAAAATAAACACAACGTTAAACTAAATTGGAGCAGGGATCACACAACTACAAACAAGCAGAAAAATCAAAACCAAGACCGAAATGTTTTTTAGCATGGGCCTTAAAATAAATGCCTAGAAGACTGAGGGTGGAGGAATGACACTCTCACAGTTGAACCAGAGCCGGGTGCTTGAGGGCAGGTTATGAAATTTCTCACTGAAACAGCCAGGCTCTGTGCTGGTGCTCTAGGGACATCTTGGGAATAACCTGCAGCCCTGCTGGCTGATTTCTGGACCTTTATGTTGTTGTTTGTACACCTGCACACGTGAACACTTCAAATCTGTTCATTCTTCGGTGTCTGGAGATCTGAATTCAACCCCTCCAGAGCCACGTGGCCGGCTTGTGTCACTTTGATGCGTTACCCTTTGGGGATGGAGTTTGCTACTGGAAACTCTCAGAAACTCGTAGTCCTGGGTTGTGATGTGCCCCAGTTACCTCTCTGGCTTCACACAGACACCAAGTGACATCTGCTCTTTTAAAGAAAGCGAGAGTAAATTCCCGTAGTGAAACTTCAGTCTCTAAAATTTAGTCTTGTGACGTACAGGAGTTTTCTTTTGTCCTCTGCTCTTACCTCTTAATTTTGTTCTGCTTGGAGCTGATGGGGACCAAAGCAGCCTGAGCATAAAGAGGTCGGGAACATGACCCAGGAGCTTGTGTTACCAGCAGTAGGTAGGTAATTAGCCAGAGGAACTGGCTAGTTGGTCAGAAGGAACGGCTGTTTTTAAACTGAAAATAGGCTTATGGAGGACTCTGCTGCAACTCAGGAGCAGCGATCCTTAGGAACTGGTTAAACGAAACGGCTGTTGGGACAATTTTGGAATGACAAGAGGTTCGTGATGCTGTACAGAGGTTGCTTCGTCCCCTTTGGACCTCGGTGTCACTTCAGGCGTGCAGACTTTTGCCGGCGGTTCCCCTCCCGCCTTGTCAGCCCGCCCCGGTTATGTAAAGGCTGCTGCTTCTCCCTGCTTACGGCCGCATCTGCCTGCCAGATTTCGGCTTTAAAAGAGTCCACCTCTTTTAACGGAGGCTTAAACCTCTCTGTCAGGGAGGGAAGGTGCTCGCTGAGGTTCTAAACGCCGAGTTGCCAATTCGCAGCCCTGCAGCGCTGGTGCCCCTGGCAGCACGGCAGCGCTGCAGCCCCCGCCGCTCGGGACAATTATGTAACCGGAGACTGAAGTTTCCCTTTCAAATATTTAAAACACTTAGGTCAGGGTAGGAAAGGTGGTTGGGTTTTGGAGGTGTGTTTTTTGATTTGGGTTGGGGTTTTTTTTTTTGTAATTTGTGTTTTGTGATGTAAATATTTATGGTGCCGGGTTATGATTTGTGGTTCCGTTTGGAAGGGCTCCACAGTCGCTGCTCCAAGATGACCTATTTGTAGTAATAAAGGCAGCCTGGAGCAGCAGGGGAAGGTTTCACTAGTGGATCATGTCTTCAATATCCCCACTTAATTTGTTTCTCAGACCATCCTGTTTATATACTCCCTCGGTTCCTTTATTTTTGCTTCAAGCTGATCTCCTCATTCACTTCCTCTAGGAACTTCCTTTAAAAAGTAGTTTTAAAGAAGAAATGCGTTTCCATCACAACTCACTTTTTAACTATTATCTTCCCATCAGTTTCTGGCCACAGGCTTGACGATAGTTCATCAGTATTGTTTGTGAGAGAGTTAACTACTTGCAGGGTGTTTCCAGAACATTTCTGTGGTGTCCATCGTGACCGAGCAGCCCTGGCCTGGCTCTGGCTTCGTGGAGCTGGTTCCACATTCATCTCTCCGGCTGCGTGCGGTGCGCTGCCCCTCTGTCGTACGAGGAAGATGTTGGGTTTAGATCTGCCATTTCTGGTTCAGAGAGAGCACCTGCTGGCTCCCTGCACCTAGAACACATCTGTCCCATTCTTTCCAGTTAACTGCTGGAATGTAGCCTTGCTTTAGTCTCACAGACAGCAAGTTGTTAATTTTAACTTACTGCGTTTTCTTTAAACTTAGTTCATAGATGATAAGTTTTTACTTCTGAAAATAAACCAGCGGAGAAGCTTTGAAAGCCTCTGCCAGTTACTCAAAGTGTGCAGATTTGAGTAAGAGAGCTCAGTTTTAAGAGAATGTTATTCTGCCTTTGCCTCTGCTACTTGCTGAAGTTGGGGATTTTATGTGCATTCTCAGGTAAATGCCACTGGCCACCCAAAATAGCATTAACATTTTCCTTTGTATTTTACAGTGAAAGGCAAAGAACAAGAAAAGACCACAGATGTGAAAGCAATTAAAAGTAAGATCAATACTTTTGTGTCTAATTCAGATATCTAATATCATCTGCCATTTTTGTTTTAACCAGTGGGATGATTTCCTTAGGACCGAGCGCAGATGTGACCTGTGCATTAAACCCAAAACAACCCCAAAAGTTAATTCTGTTTCTGAGTATTTATAGTAACTAATCTTTCCTGGGCATCTTGCTGAATTTGTAAGTACAGAAGGTTATTCAGTTCTGTCAGATGGGAGCTTTAATTCAAAGCGATGGGGCATTGCAGTCACCTTGCAAGGAGTGGCCCTTCCTTATCTACACCAAAGTGGCTTCTGAAGTTCCTTGCTGCCATACAGTTGTACTTGGCAGGTTTGAAAATGCAGCTTAACTGTGTCAAATTTTCACAAGAGGCTGCTGGTGTCTGGTGGAACTTTGATGATCTGAGTCTTGGGTCAGACTGAGGAGCTGTTCTGGCACTGCTCCATGGGATATGGAAATGTGGCTCTTAAGTCTGTTAGGAGAGGGGGGAAAAAAAAATCTTGATGGGCAGGGAGTTTATAAACAGTGGGAAAACAAGATTATTTATCCTGTCAGTTTTTACTGCAGTGCTGAAAGGAGATGAGGTAATTTGTGTGAATCTGATCTGTTACTTTTATACCCTCAGACAAAATCCTGTTTCTGCACTTGTTAATGTGTTATCTGGATAGCAAGAGAAAATTAAAGGCTTTTTTCTCCTTGGTAGTCTGCCATCAAATCAGATCTAGGAAACAGTCAGTTACATCCATTTAATAGCACACCCTGTGATTTCAGTGCAGCTGCAGTTTCCCCTGACTAGCTGGAAGAGTTTACCAGGAGAAGGCTGCAGTATGGTGACCCTGGAAATAAAAATCCATGTGAAAATGTATTGTGTTGCACGTTGTGAGCTGCTGCAGATGGGGAGTGTCTTTCCAGTTTGTCCAGCAGGACCCCCTGGTCTGTCTGATGTTAGGTCAGCGATGTAGCTCTATCTGGAGATGTTTTTTGGAACAGCTGCTTGATCCTTAGATTAAGTAGAACAATTTTTCCTCAAATGTTCGTAATATAGAATTGAATTTGAATCTAATTACAAAATAAACTGTTCTGAGGAGTGTGGCTCTGGTTGTACCTGAGTAGAGTCCACCAAGTTTTTCCCAGTTACTGCCATCAGGCGACTGGCTGCTGTCCACTGGCCTCAAAAAAATGTGGGGTTTTTTCCCCATTATTGCTGGTATTAAATAAGCAAAGGCTTTGTAAGAGGCAGGAAGTGGTGCCTTGGTACCAAACACTGCAGCTGGAGAACCACTTGGCAGCAACTTAAACATTTTAACTCTCGTGTACTGTGACTCCCAAGATATTTGTTATCCTGACATGCAAGTGCAAAACTGTCGATTTCTGTCATCGTGTGTCATAAAGTTGTGAATAAAAATAATGTTGTTCAGCACAAAAGTCATCGAGACCAAGTTGCTTGACACCTCGGTGAAACACATCGGTAGGAGGTAGCGTGCTGAGATAACGTGTCATCTGACTTGCTTTATTTTTGAGTCAGAGGTGTAAGATGTCCTTGCATGACATCCTCACCAAATGCTGTTTCCTGAGAGCTTCTGAAACTGCTGTCAGCGTGTTTTGTTTTTTCAGCTTTGTCATCAATTAACAATTAGTTGATGCTTTTTCACTGGTAGAGTTCTGTGTGAGGAAGTTCTTCTTTGTTCTCTTTATAGCTAAGTCTCTCTAATAGCCCTGTTCTGAAACAGCTAGAGCAGGGTAAGGCTTAACCTGGTGGGGTTTTTTGTTTGGTTAGTTGGCTTTTTTTCCTCTTGAGACCAAATAGAGGCAAAGAAAAGATTTGGGAAAAATATTCTGGTAAAAACTCAGAGATAGCTTCGTAGTACAGACTCTTATGGCAAGCTTTAGCCTTCGTAAGGTATGGAAATAGATTGACAAGAAGGTTGCAACTCGCCTGAATTGTTGGCAGAGTATGAAGCTGTTCTGATTGCGGTTATCAAGGAAGCTGGAAAACTTGAATAATATTTCAGCTGTAAACTTAGCTAGTCACGGGTGCCAAGTGCAAGGAAAAGACAGGTGGGTGTGTAGCACTCACCTGTTGGAAGTGAGTTTATTCTTGCTACAGTGAACTTGTTTATTTCTGTGGTCTTTATCAGACCTTTGATCAAAGATGACACGGTACAATAAGATTTTTGATAAGAGTGACTCTTGCAAACTCTCTGGAATATCTTAGGGTGCTTCACATTGGCTACTGCTTAGAAGAGGGCTTGGGATCCTTGTCTTGTAATCGCTCCTGTCTTGATTCCAGCTCCAGTACCAGTACATTCCCCGCAAAGAAGCACTAGAAATCATGCCTTGCTGGAGGCTGCAGGACCAAGCCATGTGGCAATCAATGCCATCTCTGCCAACATGGACTCTTTCTCTAGCAGTCGGACAGCTGCCCTTAAGAAGCAGCCAAGTCACATGGAAGCTGCTCATTTTGGAGACTTAGGTAAGGCTACCTCAGCTCTAAATTAATGTCAGCATTTCTTTTTATTCTGTTTATCACTGGTATGCTCACTATCCTTTGGTTTTCAGGCAAGGAGATTAGGTAATTAAAAATTTCAGCTGGTGTTACAGTGACATTTTTGTTGCCCTCAAAGGGTTTCGCATGGGGACAGTACATTTGTTTGTGCAAAGAGGTTCCTTTACTCTGTGTACCACAATTAATATTGGAACTGTCTCTTCACCAGTTACATACCAGGACATTTTTGGGTCGAATACCCCTGTCTGCAGTACAATATGGAGTCATTCCCTTTATTTTTTTTTCCTTTAGGCAGATCATGTCTGAATTACCAGGCTCAAGAGACCAAATCAAGCCTTTCAAAGACCCTTGAACAAGTCCTGCAGGACAATGTAGCCCTCCCTTACTTTATCCAGTTTATGGAACTGCGCAGAATGGAACACTTGGTTAAGTTTTGGTTAGAGGCTGAAAGCTTCCACTCCACAACGTGGTCCCGTATCAGAGCGCACAGCCTGAACACGGTTAAGCAGAGCTCCTTGGCAGAGCCCGTGTCGCCCTCGAAACAGCAGGAAATGGCATCTTCTCCTCCAACTGGATTGCTCGAGGAGAGACTGGAGGGTTCTAGCCCAGTCTGTCTGCTCAGGACCGAGCCAGTGGCTTCGGACAAGAAGGACAGAACTAGTAACAGCCAGAACCACGTGCTCTCGGACCAGGAGGGTGATAACACCAGTGTTCTCTGCCTAAGAACACCTGAGACAGGGACCCGTTCTGTTCCGGCTGATCAGCAAGAATCTTCCAAGCTTACAGTATCAAATAGAAACAGCCCCTCCTCTGCACTAAAAGACTTGTCAGGAAAACTCATGAAAAGTAAGTGCCCAAAGTGTTCCCTTTCTTTAGCAAGGTGGGGAGATGGGGAACGATCCAGCTGCTGTTCGCACGTGCCCGGAGCAAGAAGGGCGAGATGGTGTGAGGGAGAAGATGGTGTTGTGTCTGGGTAATGTGAACTTGATGTATAAACTAATGGCCAGTTTGGGCTGTGTATTGTTTGACTGGTTGCCTAAAAATGAATGTGCTGCTGAAGAGACTTCAAAATCATGATGTACTCAAATAAGGGTAGGTCACTTCTGTTCTTGCATGTGTAATCTTGAGAAATTAAGATGAACATTGCAATGTCCTATTCTTCTTTCACCCATCCCATGCCAAATAGCAAATTCCCAAAGAATTGCAGAAAATTTGGATGATGGGGCTGAGAATTGGTAACTAACCTTCCATGGAAGGTAAAGATCCTGAATCATGTAAAATGACATAAGGAATGGTTACAAGAGACTTAATGGATGTTTTCGTGTGGAATGTGCTGGTTTTGTTCTTGGATTTATTTGATAGAATTCCTCCTCTTGTCACTGATTGTTCTCGTTTGGATTCCACCTCTGCAGAGGCTACTGGAAGTAAGAATGTAATTAAAATATTTACCTTTGGTAGTAAGTTACATGCCCAGTAACCTGTTTCTCTACTTTGCATCTACTCAGTCCTCCCATATTTGTGCAAGTTTACAGACAAAAAGGAAATGCTCCTTTCTTCACACTGGTTCCTTTTGTTTGCCCAACTGTTTCCTTGTGTTGCATCCCTTTCTCTCGTTGTTTGTCTGTGTCGTGCGTCTCCACAATACAACCTCAGCCCCAAAGCAGCTTCAACACAGTGGTACTTTCGTCACAAAAAGCACCTCTGCTTTCTGACTTGTAGAAAGAATTTGAAAGTACCAGGTCTGTTCTGAGAAATCAGGAAAGTCTGGAGTATAATTTTTTTTTTCCTCTCTTCCAGAGCAGTGTCCCAACTCTCAATAGATGACCTGTAAAGTACACACCTTGTTCTGAAGCATCTCGTTTTAAGACTTTGTTTTTCCTTTTAATTCCTTTATACTGCAAGTGTTTTATATTCTCTATGATGAGAGCTAGAGATTGGGAATTTCACTGCAGTTCTTGCCAGAAGGGTGTTACTTCTGGGCCTAAGGTGTGATGCTGAGCAGGAGGGTGCTGGCTGTCTGGTGGTAGGGACGTCAGAGCTACGTTGCTTTATTCCATCCCACTCGTCAGCCCGTGCGCTGTCTGGAGATGACACGGTCAGTGTAGCTTGTTGATAGTGGAGTAGCACACAGTGGGCTGAAAGCTTCATGGGAAGGAAACTTGTCACTGATAACTAGGTACCTGCTTTTCTGAAGAGCAGATGTTTGTTCGTCACTCCTTGATTTAAACCTCTGCCAAGGAATTTGGAGGTTGATTCTGTATTTCTTTCTTGCAGGTATAGAACGGGATGCAGTTAGTACTTTTACCAAATATATTTCTCCAGATGCTGCTAAACCAATACCTATTACAGAAGCAATGAGGAATGACATAGTTGGTAAGAGCATATACTGACTATTCAGTTCAGAGCATCCTCCTTCCCCATAAAATGTATCTTGTAGTACCAGACATACTCATTTCTTTTTATTTTCATGAGTTTTGAAGTCAGTTGTAAAAATACAGTAGATGACATTACAAGTATCAGTGGATCTGACCTTTCAGCAGTGCTGTGCAGTATCCCCAAAAGAACTTTCAGGAACTTTGCTGAAATTAGTGAAAGAATTCCTGGTGTCTCTAGAGGGAATCCAGATCTGAGTCTCAATCAAATACTGTAGCTGGAATATTATCCCTCAGCTATCTACAGTTCTTTTTGTGCAAGTTTTCATTTAACTAGTCATCACTCGTATCTTTCAGCTTGCTCAGCAAACACGTGTTAAAATTAACCTGGTCTTTCTTTGCAGCAAAGATTTGTGGGGAAGATGGACAAGTGGATCCGAACTGCTTCGTTACAGCACAGTCAATAGTGTTTAATGCAATGGAACAAGAGTGAGTTGGTTGAGGGGTTTGGCTTCTCGTGTCTGTCGGTCTTTTGCAGAAGGTGGTTCTGTTAAAAATGTTCATGGAGGTGTAACCATATGGTCCCTTCTTTGAAACTGCTCAGATCTCTTCCTCCAAATCCATGCTGCTGGTCACCTGCTGCAGCTGTATGTGCATGCTGTTGCTGCAGCTTGCTCTTACTGCAGGTTTCCTGTCTTCCATGTGTCTTCTGTAAACCTGCACTGTTTCTTGCTTGCTTTGCTTTTACCTGACTTCTGGGGCAAGAACTAATTAGTTCATAAGGTGACTTGAATGCTGCTGATCCTTGATAACTAATCAGAATTTTCTCTACATGCAGGCACTTTAGTGAATTTTTGCGAAGTCATCATTTCTGTAAATACCAGATTGAGGTGCTGACCAGTGGGACTGTTTATCTGTCTGACATACTTTTCTGTGAATCAGCCCTGTTCTATTTCTCTGAGGTGAGTATGAGGTTTTGGGGTTGCTTTTTTCATTCCTTTCTATCAAATGGGAAAAAAAACCCTGCTCATCCCCTGATGGATCTAATAGAGACACCTCAAATATAATAAAAAAGAGGAGGTATATCTTTTTTTTTTCTGGGAGAAAATGCATTATACAGTTTCCTGCCCATGTGTAGAACTATTTCAAATATTCAAACCATACTCCCTGTTGTAGAAGGAATATTTGTTCACATCCTCTCCAGTTAGTGAGTGCTTCAAAGTGTCTCTTTGCTTTGCAGAAGCTTTGTCATAGTCATCTTCATCATGCCAGATGAAGTGGTGGTGACTTTGAAAGCCTTAAATATTCTTAAAGGTGACAAATAATTCCCTAGCTTTACATAGAGAGGATTCCAGATTGGAATGTGGGAGGTTAAATGTATGATTTTTGGAGTTGCAGGATCTTATACCTTTAGGGAATCATCTGTTAGTAGTAAAATATTTGTCCTGATAGTCTGACAAGGCAGTGTGGTTTGAAACAGCAAGCTGGGAAGCTGAGACAATATGCTGAGTTCAAAGTAAGCTAAGCGTAGCGTAGTTTCCTCTGTCTTTAGTAGGATACAAAGGAATAGTTATTTGGAAACTAAATGTGATAATCAACAAAGAAGCAGAATGTCACCAATTTTATTTTTTTTCCTAATGAAATCTGTCTGCAATACTGAATCTGAACATTCAGAGTATTTATATGCCCTGGTGTTAATCTAGCATTGTTAATATGTGGACTATGTTTCTTGTTTTAAAAGGGAAGGAACAGGTTTGTCTATGCTTGTTGCTAAAACTTCTTTAATTTCTCCTCTTCTTTTCAATTTCCCTTCCAGTACATGGAGAAGGAAGATGCAGTTAACGTGTTGCAGTTCTGGTTGGCAGCAGATAACTTCCAGTCTCAACTTGCTGCCAAAAAAGGCCAGTATGATGGGCAAGAAGCACAGAATGATGCCATGATTTTATATGACAAGTGAGGGAGTTCAACAATTACTTGTTTCTGAAGCTCTAATTTTGTGCTTGTAGTTGTGTTGTGCTGTGCAGAAGGAACTCTTCCCTTTCACACTGTAACAGTGCAGTCTTGCACCATTAGGCTGAAATGCATTTTACTGAAGTGGAAATTTTTTCTTTATATGTGAGGAGAAAATCCTTATAAGGACTTCATTCTTAACACCATTCAGAATTTTCAGGATTTGTTTGCTTGGGTTCATATTTGGTCATGAAATTTCAAAGCCAATTGGTTTCTGTTTGAACACTTAGAGGATTAAAGCCTAACAGCAGGTGCATCGCTGTGGAAAAGCCTTAAGGTTCAGATACTGTTACCCATGTAAAGTAGGAGCTGCTGTGACACAGAGAAAAAGCCAAATAGTGCTTGCTCTTGGTATTGCAAAATATTTTCCTTTTTTTTTAAGGAAGTGACCAGATCCCTTTTGATATTAGACTCTCCTCTCACTCTCAGTAGGGCAACTTCTTTATTTTGTGCTTCCTTTGCAATTGTGCAACTGGAAGACGGACATCGAAACTGCTTCCAGAAAGTTTGTTCTTGAGCTTCAGTGTGAGACTCATTGCCACAAGCTTGTTGAGTTATTACCCTAGTAGGAAATAATAATTGGAAAGGAAGTAACCAATTAGCTCTGTCCTCACTTATCTCCCCACTCCATCCATCACCTCGGTTTTCAGTGGTGCAATTAGCAGAACAAACTCTGCTTCAGAGTTCTGGGTGTTTCCTCCTTCGCTCCTGCCACAAAGCTGTGCGTGTAAGATTCCACTCATCAGTAGTTACCTGATGCTCTGCTTCTTTCATCTGTCTTCAGGGCAAGGCTTTATCAAAGAATGTTTCTGTGAATTGGGTTTTTTCTTCCCCTGTAGTTAGTGAGGATCAGCAGTAGGTCCGCTGTTGAGGGCAGCACCATCTAGTGGCTGCAGCATCACTGATGGTCTTGGGTGAATGGGGGGTACTCCCCTCCTGCAAAGCTTTGCAAATCCTTTTGTGTTGTCTTCCCCCTGTCCGGTGCTGCAGGTACTTCTCCCTTCAAGCCACGCACCCGCTGGGGTTCGACGACTCGGTGAGGTTAGAGATCGAATCCAACATCTGCAGGGAAGGTGGGCCTCTCCCCAACTGCTTCACCACCCCCTTGCGGCAGGCGTGGACTACCATGGAGACGGTGAGATGCCCGATTCAGCACGGTCCAGGCAGTTCCTAAAGATTCTGTAGCCTCTCGAGCGTCCCCCTCAGCAGCTCTGCATTGTTCTGTTCTTTGACTGCCTGCCTTGTTACCTGCGTAATTGAACAGCTCTAGTAAAATTTGCTAGACTCTTTTCTCCAGCTTGATTTGAAAAGATGCCACCCACTGGCTTCTGTTAATTCGCTGTGAAATATTTGTCTTGGGTGATTATTGTGTTTTAATGGAAGTAACAGAATTTCCTCCCTTGTGAATTGTTATCAACAGCTTATATATATTTAGAAAATGTTCCTTCCTTCTAGTAGCAGTTGTTTGCAAGTCTGTCACCAGTGGTGTGGCTGATGGTGTAACACTGGGGTACCTGCACACTGGATTCAATTCTGGGGCTGCAGATGATTTTTGAACAGCATAGCCAAAAAGCTGTAAGGTTAGGGGGTTCTCAGGCCTTTCCAGAGGCAAAAAGCCATCTGGATTTCAGTTTCAATTACTGGAGGGTTTGGTTAATACAGTTATTTTTGTGCATTTTGTAGTAGGTTTCACATGTAAAGCAATGCAGTCACTAATCTGGAGTGACTCCCTGTGTGCACACTTGTGTCCCATCCACACTGATGTGACTGAGATGTTTCTGTGTCCCTTTTGTTCGGCAAACAATCTAAAGTAACTGTGCAGACCAACCTTGATTAAAGAGGACTCCTCCTTCTGTCTCTCAGGTTTTTTTACCTGGTTTCTTGTCCAGCAACCTTTACTACAAATACTTGAATGATCTCATCCATTCAGTACGAGGAGATGAGTTTCCAGGAGGGAATATTGCACTGAGTATTCACGGCCCCGGTAGCTCTCCCGATAGCGATTCCATAGGGGCCCTGGATGGCTCTGCCTCCCAGGTATGAGTTTCACAGTTTGATTCTCTTGTGGGAAATGCTACAAAAGCTTTTCTGTGTCTATATCAAAGTTCATACCCTGTGAGGAAAGAACCTGCAATTTGAAGCTTCCTGTTCCAGTTTAACATTAAAGCCTGTGTCATATCCTATGATATTAGGACACGTTTAGTCCATCTGAGTTCTTTGCATCAGTTTTGTTTTTCTTAAGCTGTTAATAGTCACTGAAGACTGATAGTGCCATAACATTTAAGAAGGCTTTTTATTAGAAATAACTTTCTTTTTATCACTACCATAGTCATAACTTCTAGGCAAAAATCCACGCTTGTGAATATGCTATAGAATTTAAATATTGATATGCCAATGTTGTGTGCTCAGTTCTTTTAAAGTGCCAGATCTTCTGTCTTGGAAGAGCCCCCTCGTTTTTAGGGTTTAAGGCATCTCTGTGCTCACACACCAAGCAATGACAGGTAATACCTGACCAGGGCTAGTTTGTTTCAGCAGACCTTTCCCTACTATTGTCCTCAGACTGGTCTGATAGAAAATGGCCAAAACAACCTTTCCAAAGAAGAGCTCTGACACTTTACTATATTAGCACCAAGATACTCTGAGCTGGGGGTGGGGTGATACCCAAGTTTTGTTTGTGTGCATATAGTTTCATGTTAAGTTGGGCATAAAAAAAGGCCATTGCTGGGACATTATAACAACTTTTTTGGCATGATTAGAGCTACGTGGCTGCTCCTTTGCTCTACTGTGTACAAATGAGAGTGTGACTGGGCTCTGTTGGCTCAGTTACCCTTCTAAAGTCATCAGGAAATGCCCACTGTGTGTTTGCTCTGCATGGTGCCCTGGTTGTGGGCCAGCAGCTTTCTGTACTGCCTTTCGTGGTGCTGCTTTCTGAGAGCTGTGTTCCCTTGTGGGCCTCGTCTCAGAAACAGGCAGTGGAGCTCATGACACTGAAGCTATCCCAGTAATGTCAAGAGATGTGGGTTTAACCTTTGTTTTTAGCTTTGCTTAATTCACATGTGAAAGAAGAGAGGATAAGCAGATTCTAGCTTATCTGTTAACGAGGTCAGCTTGCAAATTGCAAGCCCAGCTGAGAGCAAAAAAGCTAAATGAGACCTGCTTCTGCTGAATTGCTTTTACTGAACACTGCAGAGCTACCACGGGTTTTAAACCCAGCATCCAGCCCAACATTTTCCACGTGCTGTGTTTCAAACAACTTGGAAGCTGTAGTACCTGCCTGTAATATTTTTAAACCTCATTTGCAAGGAGTGAATATTTCCACCCCTAGTTGCAAAGTGGGGAATAAAAATCTGTGTTCTTGAAATACCCTGCTGCCTGATAGTCTGAGCAGGAGAAGCTGCTGGTGATTGGCTTGCTCGAATGATTTGGGCAACGAAGCGCAGCGCTGTGCGGTGCGTTCCTGCTCATCTCAACAGGAGAAGCTCTGGGTTTCTGCATAGTTTTGCATAAAGAGCAAGCACTTAGAGCAGCAGGAAAGGAGTTTGCAAGGCAGCTGCTGTAAACATTTCTGTTCTCTGTGAAGGTGCTAATAGATTGCTGTGCTCTCCCTGCTGTTGCTCTAACGTTTCCTCGCCTTTTTTTCACAATCTTACAAACGTTTGTTCTCCGTGTTTGGGGGAAGCACAGAGTGGTGGGGAATTGCTTACCAAGTGCCTGAGGGGGATGAGTGAAGCTGCTGCAGCTGCTGAGGCAGCTCAGTGTTACCTACCCGCAGACAAGTGGTTTGTGTGTGCACACAGATCTGTCCAGCTGATCGTGCTTAGCCAGCAGTCCCTGCGTGTGCGTGTGCTGAGCTGACCCGTGCAGTGTGTCCCTGCCTCTCTTCATGTAACTCTGTCATCCTCTGTTTGAAAACAGTGTCACCCTGAGTTAGGAATTCACTGCTGTGTAGATGCTCTCCGGTCCTTTTCTGCTCGCTTGGAGACCTCGTGGAGTTTATCGAAATGTAAAAGCACTAAAGTTGCAGTGTTGTTAAGAAGCTGTTAGTTGTCTGCATTGGGCACTAATACTTAGAATTTTTATTTGTAGTCCAATGTCAAAAAGGCTAATGTTAAAATCCTGAAAAATTTTGATGAAGCAATAATTGTAGATGCTGCAAGTCTGGATCCAGAATCTTTGTATCAACGAACATATGCAGGGTAAGGTTCATTCAGTGTATCTCATTCTTTCCAGTTACATGTTTCCCCTCTGTTTTGTTTTTACCCTGTCTTCCTGCATGAAGGGTACATGTTAATGCAGGATGTTGCAATCTTAGTACCTGTCTTAATGTTTGAAAGTTACTTAATTTCAATAATGTGATCTAACACCAATGTCATAGTGAATGTTCCTCTGACCAGAATGGCAGCCAGAAAAATATTTCCAATTGGTTTTTCTCCTTATCCTAGTTATTATTCCTCTTTGACTCAAACCCAGCTAAGTGGTTCCTCTTTGGGGTTGGAACAGAAAAGAGTAAGTTCTGGTGCCTTTGCTACTGTCATGTGCAACTTGGCTTCCTCCCAACCCCCGTGGTAGGGAAGGGCTTCTACTGCAGTTCTTCAGCAGATTGCACAGCTAGTCTTCTGTTTCTGAAGTTGCTCTTTGTGATAAAGCTCTTCTGGTCTGTGGATCTCACACAGAAGTTCCTTGTTTCTATAGCTACCTTGCTTTTCTATTGCATACCTGTCTCCTGTCCCTTGAGGTACTGGAAACTGTTTTCTCCCTAATGATGTGGTTTTTATGACAGCGTAGAGCACTTGCTAGCACTGCCTGCTGGTGTTAAAGGATTGAGTCATTGAAGCATCTCCCTGCTACTAGTTTCTAGAAGAATTTTTAAGATACACTTTGAATTCAGATGTGCAAGAAGGGCAGGAGATTTTTCCCAATGCATCCATTTTAGGTGGAAGAGGTGGTAATTGGTAAAATGCCAGTCTTCTGACACTAGAGTCTTTTGTGTGGGGGCTTTTCTGTTTTCCTGACTGGTAGCTTTCCATAATGCCAAAGTTCTCTTGGTAACCTGTGTGGTTCTTTTCCTTCTCCTCTCTTTAGGAAAATGACGTTTGGACGAGTCAGTGACCTGGGACAGTTTATCAGAGAGTCTGAACCAGAGCCTGACGTCAAAAAATCAAAAGGTTTGCTTTGCTCTTTCTCTCTGTTTCTGTAAACATCTGCAGGACTGCTCTCTTCCTTACTGCAGTCAAGAAGCAAGATTCTTGACTCTACCCAAACCTGGTTTAGACCAAATAGAGATGCTTAGGAGATTGTCCTGTGCTGAGGCTAAACCCATCTCTGGCCCAGTTTCCCATCCGAATTCTGCTTTTCTGGTCCAGCTGGACTCCTGGGAGTATGATCAGCCTGTGGGAGTTGGAGCTGTCGATGGAACCTGGCAGGGATGAAAGCCTCCAGCAGCTGAGCTGATGATCAAACCTTCAAAGATTTGGTCTCGAGATGAAAAAGAAATTCAGCTCTCCACATGCTTCCCACCCAGTTTGGGATCTGCTGTTAATGCTGCTTTTCAGCTCTGGTAAAGAGGAATGGTTCAGGCTCAGTGTCTCATGAACCATGGCTCCACGTGCCCCCTTGTCTTCCACGCTGCTCTTCAGTGTTCTTGAATGCCAGCAGTGCAAACCCTTCAGAAGGGTGGAAGGAATTGGCTTCTGTAGAGCCGTGCCCCAGAGTTTGCTAATCTACCTTGTTTGATGCTTTCTGTCTCTACCAGGGTCCATGTTTTCACAAGCAATGAAGAAATGGGTTCAAGGAAACACAGATGAGGTGTGTCTTCTATTTTTTTTAATATTGTCCTTATGACTTTACAGTGCAGATGAGGGAAGTGAAGAATTAAGAATAAAATTAAGAATTGAAGTTCTTAATCCTGGCTCTTCCTCTGGGTGTCTTTCTGATGCACCAACAAGAACTGTCAGACTCTGTGCTAAATATAACTTGGTTCCATGCATGTGTGAAACTAGTTTGATTTTGCCAGTGCTTGCTGGTTTCACTAATGCAAAGGTTAACTGTGTAGTTGCAGTCCAGGTTTTTCTTACTATGGTGATACAAGATAGAGCCACACTTGGGAGTGGTGGTGCTGCTGTTCTTTGGTTCTTACTGTGAAGTGACCACTGTAGGTGGATCATGTTGTATTTTTCCCTCTCAGAGGGACTCAGATGAATCCCCAACAATTAAGTCTAAAAACTTGGTAACTCTCTTGGGAATTGCATCGAGCCATAACCAGTGGTGGTAACTGAAGCTCCTGCTGGACTCAAAGCTGAGTACTCATCAGGGGAGGACACGTTCACTACAAGTCGCTGGGTTGTGAAGGTTAACTGCATCCCCAAGGTTGAGCGTGTGCATTCTGCTTTGAGGACTGCAGTTTTATTTTAAGAACTTGAAGCTATCTGTATTCTGGGATGTTTTGTGTTATTTTTTTCTACGGCAGGCTCAAGAAGAGATGGCTTGGAGGATAGCAAAGATGATTGTCAATGACGTCATGCAGCAGGCGCAATGTGAACAGCCTTCGGAGAAGGTTACGAAGGTGAGGGGGTGGAAAGGCTGCCTGTCTTTATCCAGCTTAAGCCAGACTGTGGGAGGAGCAGAGCTCTCGCTCGCCTTCCTGGTGCTTCTGAAACCCACGCTGGTAAATGTTCAAACTGGCGCAGCATGATGTGAAGAAGCAAAGGTTGGAAGTGTCTGAGCCTACGTACGATGATGTAGGAATTTTCTGAAGACCCCTCTAGTGGTTCTCCTGCACAAGCATTAAAATGGGTTTTGTTCATTTTGAGTCTTTACAAACTGCCTTATCAGTTAAAAGGGTGACTCGTGTTGCAGGGTGGATACTGTAATTCCTCATTTGAGTTCCCACTTGCTGGTTGGTGCTGATGAGTACTGGTACCTTTCCCTAAAGTGCCAGCAAAACTCAGCAGTGCTGGGTGCACTGATTTACACAGTGAGTCGTGTTTATGCTTTAGAAAAGACCCGGGAGCCCTGGCTGTAGGTTTAGTGTTTGTGTCTTGCTGTTTGGTGACTTTATTGTACAATTCCACATGTCCTCTGATGTAAAAAAAAAACAAACAAAGAGAACCAGCTCTGATGCAATGGATTGTGTGAAATAATGACAACAGCAGTTTGCCAAGTAATATCTGCTCTGATATCTGGTACTCCTGCCTTTCAGGCATCCATCTGTTTAAAAATTACCTTGCACTATTGTTAATTATTGAAGGTAAACGTGTGCCAAAGCCCAGTTGTTAGACCCAAACAGAAGAATCTCTAGTTTCACTATGTGACTGTTTTCTTTTTAATAGAGCAGTTGTATTTAAATGACTTGTATAATGATTTCACTTAATAACTTGGCTGCGAATGGTATCATTCCTGTCTGGCTGGTGAAAAGGTCACTCAGCACAGTATTTAGAAATATCAGGTGCCTGCAGATGCTCTGGATTCAATTAAGCAAGTACGGTTACAGTAATTGGAAGGTTGATTGTGTTCTGGGATTAGGGTTTGGTTATTTTTTTTTCTCTCCCAAACTCATAAGCGTAACCGGCTTAAACATTTCTAAACACAAAATGTTGTTCTGTTGAGCTATTGCCTCGCATGTTTTAGGGCAGAGTGAACTCTAACCCTGTTTTTCCTTTTCCAGCTATGATTTTAGTAAATGCCAGAACAGGAAATCTGTTTTTTTCTGCTGTGAGAATGAGCGAACTTTCCCTTTTGGTGGATTCTTTAACACAGCCAATAAAAAACAAAGCACTGTTACTCCAATTGCTGAAATCTCCCTCGTTTGCAAGGAAGAATTAAAAAGAAGCAATCCTGTACCTCCGCTGCAGAGAGTGAAGAAACACTTTTTCCTGTTGTATGTGGCATTCACACTACCGATGGTTCTCAGAGAGCTGAAGAGGCCGTGTATGAACCTGGCACTGAGGAACTGTGATCAGCTTCACACGCACTTGACCCGGACTCAAAAAGACTTTTAAGCAAAATATCTGGAATGGGACACAAGCCACAGCAGAGAGGAAGGTTTTGCTGTAGTTTCTAGCTCTACTACTTGTAATTTTTAAACACATAATTGGAGAGGCCTCAGGGCGTGTCGCTGATGTTGGCCTTCGGAGAAGTGAACGGGAAATGGTGAATTCATTGGCAGTGAATGACCTAAAAAGTTCTAAGTTTTGGTTTTCCTTACTTGAAATAGATGCGTATTCAACTGTAAGATAAATGTATTTTACTTCTTAACTCCATTAACTTCGAAGGGAGGGTAGAAGGATCAGGAGCAAAGCCTGGACAGTGGGACTCTCCTCGTCGAACTCTCCCACCTGCACACACAGCTCCACTGCTTCTGACCCAGAGCAGCCTCGACAGCCCATCCTGCACTTGTGCAGCCCTCTGCTCCTGAGCCACGGCTCCGAACGCAGCCCACATGTTGAGATCATACCCCATAGATTGCTCCATTTTCTTTCCTCTCCATCCCACGAGCAAGGAAAAAAAGTAATTGCTGCCATTCTCCACAGCTTGTTGTCCTCCAGCCAGCATAGTATCTAATTCCAGATGTTTGGTTTACAATGGAAAACAGTTTTTAATGACCTCTGGCCTCCTCCCTGACATTTTCAACACTTGTAACCCACCAAACTTTTAGTTGAAGTACAGAAGTCACCATGTTGCACAGCACCTCCTTCTTTTTTTTCCTTTTTTTTTTTTTTTTTTTGTCTTTCCCCCTGACTTTTTCAGGGTTTCAGAAGTACTTGGGGTTTCATTTTTATGTTTTCACTGCATTTT
>WTSP01003693.1:29824-63678 GCA_025331215.1 Actenoides lindsayi | reverse complement strand
GAGCATATTCCATGAATAATGTTGATCCATGCTCTAAAAAATGCTTTATAGGAAAGGTTTTTGGCATATCAACTCTTCCTTGTGTAGGGACACATCCCACTAGACCAGACTGTGCAAAGCCCCATCCAGCCTGGCCTTGAACACTTCAGGGATGGAGCATCCACAGCTTCCCTGGGCAACCTGTTCCAGTGTCTCACCACCCTCAAAGTGAAACACTAATTTTTAATCTAAGTCTGCCTGCTTCCAGTTTGAAGCCTTTACCCCTTGTCCTATTACTACAGGCCCTTGTGAGAAGTCCCTCCCCAACTTCCTTGTAGGCCCCCTTCAGATACTGGAAGGCCACAATAAGGCGTTCCTGGAGCAGCCTTTTCTCCAGGCTGAAAAACCCCAACTTTCTCTGTCCAATCTCATAGGAGAGGTGCTCCAGCCCTGTGATCATCTTCATGGCCCTTCTGTGGACCTGCTCCAACAAATCCATGTCCTCCTTGTAGTGGGGGCTCCAGGGCTGGACACAGTGTTCCATGTGGGATCTCATGAGAGTGGAGTCGAGGGGCAAAATCGCCTTCCTTGACCTGCTTGACACGCTTCTTTTGATGCAGTCCAGGATACAGTCGACTTTCTGGGCTGCACTCACACATTTTTGGCTCATGTTGAGCTTTTCTTCATTCAGCCATCACCCCCAAGTCTTCCTTGTCAGGACTGCTCTCACTCCATTCTCTGCCCAGCCTGTATTTGTGCTTGGGATTGCCCCAATCCAGGTGCAGAACCTTGCACTTGTCCTTGTTGAAGTTCCTGAGATTGGCATGGGCCCACCACTCCAGCCTGTCAAGTTCTCTCTGGATTGCATCCCTTCCTTCCTGTGTGTTGAGAGAAGAGTAAACACTGAAGGAAGAAAAGTTTCTTAAGATAATTGATGGTTCTGGCAAAAGAACAAATATCTGTAAGGTCCAGCATGAATACATTTAGGTTATTAATTAGAAGGAGTGTTTAGTCATACTGAGTTGTGTGGTTCTGAAATAGCTTTCAATTAAAGTTTTATCTTTTACAGCCCTGCAGTAGGTATCAAATGGAACTTGGTTAAAGAAAAATCCTATGATAGGATAGGCTGTGTTGGACTTTCTTGCCTAAGTCTAGCTTTATGCTGCTGTTTGAGCAACACAGAGCCGCACAATAGAGCCTTGCTCTACAGCTGTGGCTTCAAAGACACTGTAAGAACAGAAGGAATGATGAACATCACCCATATTCTCTAAGTTTTTCCACCTGAGAGCTTTACTCTAAAGTAAGATGACTTTCTGTGTATAACCTGAAGGAAATGCAAGTTCTGGTTAAAATGTTCCCTTCTGCAGCATGGCGTGTCAAGGTTTTCAGTGCCAGTATAATGGTTTATGCTTCAGTACTTTATAAAAAAACCAAGCAAATAACAAACAACTTGTTCTCCTTTGTTGACCACTGGATATTAATACAAACATTCAAGGTACCTGTCTCAAACGTACTGGACTTTCAGAGCAGATAACAGGAATTTTTGTAATGTTTTCCTTAATGGTGCAATCTAATGAAAAAATAAATAGTAGAAAAAGACAACCATGACTTAACAAGTCAATGTGCTACAGTAATATATGGAAAATACTTAGAAATTATATTTCTGTTGATAAAAAAATGAGAAAAAATGTACTTCTAAAAAAAAAGAATGTAAAAATAAACCCAAAACCTAAAATCCAGAGGAAAGATTATTTCAAATAAGTTATTCTAGATAAACTATTGACTTTACTAGTAATCTTAACTAGCTTTCATAGGTTCAGCAGGTAAGTTCCAGGAAGGGTGTGGGCTTCTAAGGACAGGAACTTCCGCATGAACATGAGTTCAAGGACAGCAGAATGCAATGTGAGTGCTTATCTTTTAAATATTTAAGTTTATGTAAGGTTATTAGATATGATTGTATCCCCATATCTCAGCCTTCATTACATTAATTTTTGTTAGTAGTTTGCAGAAAGTGTTGCTCCCAAATAGCTAAGCAAATAATGAATTCTACACAAAACTATCTTGCTCAGTATTCTTGCTTCAACGGTAGCCTCTAGCAGATGCCTAGAGAAGAGTAACAATAGGATTGGCCCAAATGGTACTTCCTAATTCTTTCAGCTTCTGAGCATTTTCAGTCTGAAGGTTTTGTAAACTTCTGTGGGTTAGTCTGTTTAGGTACCTGCAGTGAATCACAACTGCTTGTCTGGTTTTTCCTTGACTTCATCATGTGATCTTCTTGCATTGAGTGTCCCCAGCGCAGAGTCTAGGCATCTGGTGCTCACTGTTTGAAGTCCTACCACATACTTGCTTTGAACCTGGCTCCGGCTTTATATGATATCCTTTAGTTTGTTTTCTTGGAAGAAACCATGAATGCTTAATCTCTATCTAAGGTTTTGCCACTGAAGATTGTGTAGAACTCTGTCACAGCAGCTCCCAAAGTCGCATTTTTTTGTGAACAGAATAGTCCAAATCTATTTGAGCATTCCTTGTATGGGGGAAATTCATGCCAACAGTTCCTACCTCTCATAACCCTTTCCACTTCTACTGTGTCCTCTATTTGAGAGGAACAGGCAAAAGCTTCATGCAATATTTAAAGTATGGAACAAACATAAGTTTATAGAATTATATAGAATGAGCTTTTTCTGTTTTGTAGTCTTTTCCTTTCCTAATATTTCCTAATTTTTGTAATGCTTCTTGAATTTCCTAATTTGCCGTTTTATGGCCAAACACCGAGCTGATGCTTTCATGGAATTATTTAATATAACTGCCCTCTTCTGCTCCTTAGTGTTACTGGTCTACTCAGAGCCTCTTGTATTATATATGAAGCTAGGATTAGTTTTCCATACGTGTATCGTTTTACATGAATCTAAATTGAATTTCACTAGCCATTTTATTACCTGATCACTTAGTCGGATAAGATGGTTTTGTGGTTCTTTAGGGCACTCACCCTTACTACCTTCAGTAAGTATGTACCATCAGGAGATGCTCTCACCTCACTGATGTACTGCCATCCCTTTCTCCTCCCTTGCCATGTTACTTATGCTTTTTGTTAAACAGCAAAGTTCCCGGTACAGGCCCCAATTCAAGTGTCTTCCCTCCATTGTGAGAGCTGAGTCTGAGCTGAGTCTAATCAGTTATTTTTCCATACCACAAGCTTTGCTTTTATGTCTTGGCAGCTTAATTTCCTGAAAAGCCTTTCGTGTGAGGAATTTTGTTTGAAGCCTTTTTAATAAAGTGAATAGGCTGTGTGTGCTGAATCACCCTGGTGCATGAGGTTACTGTAACCTCTGCAAAGAACTTTAGCAATTCTGTAAGGTGGGACTTGCCTTTACAGAAATTATATTGGCTCTTTACTGATGGATTGTATTTAGTGAGAGGTTCACTAATTCTACCCTTTTATTATACTTTCTATAATCAAATCTTAGGGTTAATCAAAAGTATGCCCCAGGACTTTTTTGTTTCTCAAGCATGGCATCGCATTTGTCAGCTCCAATGTGTAGGTACCACAGAAGTGGTAGGCATTCAGCTACTTCATCCTGCATTTCATTAGAACCTTTGGATGAATACCATGGAGCCTAGGTGCCGTATTAATTTGTGTGTTTGTACCATAGCTTCTTCATAGCTACTTCCATTTTAAAACTGAACCTCTGCTTAGTGAGTTATTTGATCAGCTGAATATACTTTACCCTGTACCAGCATTTGCTTTTGTAAATTGTGTAGTCTGGCACCACACTTCCAGTATGATATCCTTCAGTGGTATCTGCTTCTGCCTGTAAGGATTCAGTTGTTTTAAGAGCCCCTTCTGGCTTTTTTAAGGCATCCTCATTTTTACATACTTCTACCTTCTGGAGGTTAGCACAACTGTGGTGATTTCTCCTGGCCTTTGTTGCTCACACAGTGATGCTGATTTTATGTACATTATAGTCACTGCTTCAAGTGGCACCTTCACTGTGAGGTTTTGGACTGGCTCTGTGCATTCCTCAGTGCAAGCATGTCATGGGTTATTTCCTTTTTTGTGATGCTAACCATGAAACAACCTCTGATCTAAAAAATCAGTGGGATCTAAAAAAGATCGTATTGATGTTTGTTCCACTGACATGTCTAATACAATTGAATGCCCTGCCATTGGTACCTCTGACATCTGTTAGCAGGTGATGCCTCCGTTGCCATTGGTATCGCTATCGTGGTTGGGGAGGTAGCAAAATGTGGCAAAACTTTTTATTTCTAGCTGAAATTTCAATCCATGCAGCGTGTCTGCTAGTCACTGAAATGGTAATTTAAGTAGATTTGACTTAAGCTCTTTTTAATATGTAGCTCTGTGGTGCACCTAGCACAATCTGTATATTTTGTGTATTCTGTATACTTTGTGACCCCAGGCTTCCTTTCACAAAGTTTCATACATGCCTGGTATATAATTTTTAATTTATTTTTTTTTAGGACAATAGATTGATTTAAAATGGTCCTTTGAATTTTCAATTCCTGTTCTGATGCTGAAATTATAAATAACGTATTCTGCATTATTAACGTATCCCATAAATATTGAGACATAGGCATTAATAATGTAATGAAATTAAGCATTTAAAACATAGTTGAAAATGTAAATGTATATAAAACTAAAGTTTGAAAAGAAAAAATGGCACGGAAAAATACAAAATGAAATGTCTTCAGTGCTATAAACTAAAAGTATGAGCTGTATAGTACAGGCTGTTAATGTAGAAGCGTTGATAGTGACGTAGAAATATGCAAATGTGTGCTTTTTCCAGCTCTTCTGTTGAAAACCCAGAATAATAAAATGGAACAAATAGCTGAACAGATCAGCCAGAATAGTAACATTAGAATTACATAATTGACAGTATCTTTCTGTGATAAATGTATATCTCATTTTAAGGGGAAAATAATTTGTTTTGTTCAAAAAGAGGAAATGGCATTTTCTCTTAATTAGGAAAAAAAAACCCTACAACCAAATCACATAATCAGCATTTCCTCCTTCTGATGTCTAGTATTAGGTGAATCTGGTACCAATAGGTCAGTATTCCACAGTTATTTGAGATCTGACCTCTAAAACTAAATAAGATCTTCTGGGCGGGAGTAATGTCTTTATTCAGCATCTAGCACTAAATAGAGTCTCAAAATGATACCGCAACGAAAATAATAAGTGCAAAAAAAAAATGTTTGCAATTTTGATGATCACTTCTTTACCTTTGTTTTCTGTGTTCTACTATGAGTACCCAGTCAAATAACTTGGCCTTTTTTTGGATTAATTTTATCTAAATTTAACACCCTGAACAATTTAGAATTATCCTAGTAGAGTCTTCTCTACCTATACAGATTTACTACAAAGTGTTTTGAAGCAGTTACTCCATGCATGAACTAGGGATGCCTGGTGAAAGTTCTTTAATCCGTGCCCCAAAAGACTTTTCAGTGGAATTTACTGAATTCTTAAGATTAATCATCCTCATTTCAGTGAACAAGCTCCAGGAAGCCTGCAGTTTAAATAATGTGAGTAGCATAAGTACTGTCTTGTGTTCTCTCCACCGCCCAAATTCTTTGTTTGAAATTCAGCAACCCTTGTGAGCTGTACAATGGAGTCCTTCTGTTTTCTTTATATTGTCAGAAGGAATTAAAAATAGAATTATGAATGCAGGAAATAAGCTGCTAAAATAAGCATCAAACTGTTTCAAGACATTCTAATTGTCGTATTTTGTATATATGTTCTGTTAACGTGTGAGGAAAATTCCTGTAGCACATGGGAATGAGCAGTTACTTCATGCTTAATTTATATAACATTTTGAAAGAGTCTATTTTAATACTACAAAAGTGAAATGCTGTCTTTAATACAGAAATGTGGCAAATGTAGTATGTGCCACGCCAAAGATGATTATTTAAAATGTATTAAATGCTGAATGTAGCATTTACTGTATATACTTCCTGGAAACAACTTTAGCTTGAATTTCCCAGAACGTTTATACAGCTTTAACACTTACTCTTGGTTTTACTGTGAAATTTGCCCATTCTTTTCTCTTTTCAACAGGAAAATGCAAGTGATAAATCCTGTAGCATTACAAGTTGATGTTAAGAATTAAATTTTTGTGTGTGTACAATATTTGTAGCTACTGAGATTTGCCTCTCGGGTAGTGCATGTGTTAATTTTTTTTTAATAATTTAGTAGATGAAAAATTTAATTTTTGTTTTTGATGTACTGATTTCTTTGCCTTGAATGATTTTAATTAATCCCTGAAAAATACTTTGAATATTTTTACCACCATTGTTTATTACTTTGAACTGGCCCCGTTACAAGGACTTCTCTAGGCAAGGAATCTAGAGATGGGTTAGCAGTCTAATACACTTCTGCTTACTTTCTGCCTTCCCTCCTGAGGTTCTGTATTTGGAAATTACTAGGAGTCTGTCGTCCTTGTGTGCATTTCAAGGGTTATTACAGCCTCACCTGAACTCCACAGTTTAAGAAGCTGTTGCGAGTAATGGCAGGAGAGTGGCTGAGTGATAGCGTTATTCATTACAATGGCAGGAGGAGAACCGAGGACCTTGCTGCCAGGACAGCAGTGCCAGACACTGTTGACGTGCTCAGTCAGAAACAAGCACGTTACCACTTCACAGGACACTGCAGAGAGCGTAATTATGCTTGACAATACTCTCTTTCTCTCCCTGTTTGAGTTTGCAGAGGTGGATAAAATGCATCTTAGCAGGGAATATGATGATTATATGCAGTTCTTTACAGTGCTCTTTTGAAAACATTCACCTATAAAGTGATAAATCATCAGAGCACAGGAGCACTCTTGGGATTTGCTCATTGTGGATTCCTGCAGTCTTCAGTCTCCTGAGCACCTGGATGGGTTCAACACAGAAACAGATCTTGCAGAGTGACCTCTGCAAGGTGGTAGGCTGAAGAGAGGAGTGCTTTGGCAGAAGGTGCTTTTGCTGCCTCGCTCCTCCTTGGAAAGCCTAGAGGGGTTAGGAAAGCAAACAAAAACATGAAAGATGCACTGCTGAATGTAGCTGGATAAAAAGTCCAACTATTGAGTTGAGGTCTCTCCAAAGTGACTCAAAGCAGCAGGGAATTCTGTCAGCTGTCCCTAGGGGAGTCTCCTTTGGGAAGCCTGGAAGCCCTTCCAGAGCTCCTCATGCTTTATGCAGTGATGCCTTTATCTTGTAGGAGATGTGAGGGCTTCCTGAAGTGGAGTGTCTGGCGTAAGAGCACTTTCTTGCCGAGGAGCTCACCACCCTGCGTAGCCATTTTGGCAGGCTTCGTGTTCTTTGTACCCACCTCACATCCAGGGGTGCCCAATATCATATTTTTGGTATAGTTTCAGCAGTCCTGACCAGAGGCTGAAAGGGGATTTTTAAGATTGGTGTTCTCATCTACAGTTATATTTATAAGGAGTAGGTGACCTTTAAGCAAGTTGGAAGTGGCAGGTAGGAAACTGCAGCCTCTTGAAGACATGCAATGTATCTGTCTCATGCAAACTTCTGAAAAGTGTGGAAACTTATTTTTTTTCACATTCTGTTCATTCAACATCTATTAGAAATCAGTAAAAACCAGGACAGTGGTTAAAAACTTGGGTTTAAATGAAACATTCTCAGCAAAATATCTTCAAAGTGAAATTATTTACTTTTGTAGTGAGAAAAGCCTATTCCTAAAGCTTTTTTTGTTTTGTTTCAATTTAGTTGTTACTGTGCTGTTTAATTGACTGCGTCTACAAAGAACAAGAACTTCCTTTTCTTATCCTTGGTCTCAAAGTTAACAGCTTTGCTCTAAATGTTGTATAATAATTTGGTTATTTTTCTCTAATTACGTGACAAGATGCTTCTCTTTCTTCAATAAATAGTAATGTTTTTGAGTTACAGCAATAATAGGGAATAATTTCTCTATGGGAAGTAATTATGATTAAGTGAACTTATCGCCTTCATTATGAATGATTGTATGACATCATGCCGGTCAATCACTTTCAGCCTTTTTATTTATGGATAAGGTTTTCTGAATATTCACACAATGATAATTTAATGGGATAGTCTTGTACAAGGTTGCTTTTTTTTTTTAGTATTTTTTTCTTCCTTTCCTCTTACATTAGCAAAATATTCACCCTTTATTGGTGCCTGATATAAACTGGGTATTGGAAGAAGATGCTTTGGACTTGTGGTGTAGCTTAATAACTAGACAGAAGGGTTTTATTCTTTCTGTTGTTTTTCTTGTAGTTAGTTTCTTTCTGTTTAGTTCTCTGGAGGAAGGTGGGATCACTGTATGACTGGGATATAAATTTCAAAACATCCCCTTTCTTGTTGCTTTAATACTGAAATTACTGTGCCACTCCCTCCCCCTGACTAATGTACATTGGAATGGATCATCTCCAGACTAATAGAATAACACCAAGCATGTGCGAGTTGCCATGTGAGTTAAACCTTAGTTCATCTAAACATGTGTGTGGCGTGGATCATCTCAGTACTAATACAGTAATTCCAAGCACGTAGGAGTTGCCATGTGAGTTAAATATTAATTATCTAGTCTGGTACTAGTCTTCAGTTATAGCCAGGAACTTAAATTGGAGAAGAAAATGTAGACGTGACATAACCACAAGAGGTTTATTTATAAGTGTTTGCGTATGCCTTTTTACCCAGAAAATTAGCATGTGCCTATATTCCATTAATTGAGGTGTTCTGGTTTTTTGTTTCATTTTTTGCATGCATGTAGTTCAAAGCACCAGCAGATGTTGATGCAAAAAATTGAGGAGCGTTTCTACAACCTGTGTGCTGCAGTGAGTCAGGGTAGGTAATTTTATGAATCTTTCTAGTCATAGGTTCAGGGGTGAATTCTGGTAGTATTTTTCCCCATGTGAGAGCCTAGCCCTTTGGGAAGACTCCTAAGGTGAGGGTATGGATTATGAAAATGTAGATGAAGTCGACACGGTCTTTGGGAACTGTGCAGAAGTTTTCTGTTTTAAATCTGTGCTTTCAGATCTCATGTGTTTGTTTAGTGAATAAACAGCAGTATCAGTTTTGTCACCAGTGTATTATTCTCTCCTGTTTACTGTTGTAAAATATCTCCAGACTATTAGTAGGAACTTGTTATCTGCTTTATTACGTGCATAGCCGCGTCTGTTTTCTTTTGTAGTATTCATCTGGAATGAATACAAATGTCATTTGGTGGCTGCTTTATCTCTTCCTTGTTGCTGTGAGCAGCATTATTTTCTTTCAATTTTCACTAAGGGTAATATTTTTTTGAGCAAGCTTTTTACTTTCTTTCTTGGTTGTTTTCTGGCCCTTTGATAAAGGTTTTGATTGAAGATCTTGCAGAAAAGCCAAGCAGTTGGTTTTTATTGCATCTGTCATTGTGGTATATAGGGTAAGTCAAGGATTTTATTTACAGCTTGTAGTTCTTATATTAATTGGGGAAAAATTGAAATTTATCTTTAGCTTCTTTTTAGATTATTTCAAAGTAATTGCTAAGAATTTTAGTGGCATGAAATTATTTTGTGCTATCTTATTGAAATAAAGAATTTACTACAAAGGAGTATTATTTTAATTAATTTCATTTTATTAGTTTTTCCTGAAAAAAAGACAGATAACTATCTGAATTTGCTGTGTGAATATTCCCACTAAGCTTCGTATGAATCATAGAATCATAGACTCATTTAGGTTGGAAAAGACCTTTAAGATCATTGAGTCCAACCGTTAACCCAGCACTGAAACCATGACACTAAACACCACGTCTACATGTCTTTTAAATACCTCCAGGGATGGTGACTCCAACACTTCTCTGTGCAGTCTGTTCCAGTGGTTTACAACCCTTTCTATGAAGGTTGTTTTTTTTTTCTAATATCCAACATAAACTACTGGCACAACTTGAAGCCATTTCCTAACACTTGTTGCTTGGGAGAACAGACCAACTCCTACCTCATTACAATCTCCTTTCAGGTAGTTTTAGAGAGTGAGAAGGTCTCCCACTCTTCATTTCAGGGACAAGTTCTCGAGTGGTTTCTGTTAATACTTTAGGTATTTACTACTAAGTATGATGGCTTTGCTTTCCCCGTTCCATTAAAACTGCTCTAACACTTGTTATCTTGCAGAGAGCCAAAGAGGCATGGCAGGGAATTTATTCGCTTTCAAATATTTTGATTGACACTTTCATATACAAGCCAAAGAAGGGCAAACTTTGGGTTACTCTTCCTTAATGGATACAGGGGATGCTTTTGGTAGCCCTGTTATTTGCTGTGAAGTTTAGTATGACATCTCAGTGCATTACAGACCTTGGTGCTGTAATATACTTGCCATACCTACAGTCACTTTCTTGGTTGCTTGTACTTTTTTCCAGTTAAGTAGTTACCCAGATTTGAGAGCGTTGCTTTTCTGCTGGGACTTCAAAGACTCCAGTGACATAGTCTGAAGAATGCTGCAGATTGGTTGTCTCAGACATCAGTAAATCAGAGACATAAGTATGTTTCATTCTCTTGTGGTATTAAGGCAAAGACACTAGAAGAAATTGTGTAGGAACTCAAATCCCTAGTCTGCTCCTCAGGTGACATTTGTTTTCAACCTTCTTGAAAGCTTAGGCTTAAGCAGTTGTATGGAATTATTTTCTCACGCCAAAGAGAAAGAGATCTTGGATCAGAGAAGTCTGTGGATGCCTGTATTTGCTAGTTCAAGATAATATGCAAGACCCGATGGTACTGCCCTCTTCAACAGAGATGCTAGCCCACATCTCTTGGTTTGCAGTACACCTACTGCTCTATCTTCTGTCTGGTGGAAAACACCTTGCAGTCTGTAGTGATCTGGCCGTTATTGTTGTGTGCTGTTGGGGCTGATACGTTTTTATGCATAAAACATGCCATTAGTGGTGTAAAAAGAATAGCTCTTTTCTCCTTATTAATTAAAAGCTTCCTGCAAATGGCGTTGAGGTATTAATAAATATTAAAAGTCTCTAGTAACCCCTATGCAAACCCCTGGTGAATAACAGAACCATTCTGGACTTGGTTTCCACCTATGCTCACCTTCTCTAAGCTATGATTCATACAATGGGTTTTTCCTAATGTTTCTCTACATCCTCTTCCCATACACTCATGAGCTCCTTAGATTTTCTGGGCCACCTAACAACCTGCCCCTATGATGAATCCCATGATAAATTCCACATCCACTCCTTTTCAGGCATGTCTCTGGATTATGTGGATTTCTGACTAGTGTTTCATCCACAAAGTAGTTACAGCCTCCTGGACCGTCTTCTCGTCTGTAAGTTACTAAAATAACCTGAAGCCATATCAGAAGGACACCTCTTGACTTGAACCAAAGTCCGTGTGATAATCAAGGTATTCTGAACTTCCTTGACTACACAACTTGTCCTTCCATCAGAAAGGCATGTTGTAGTTTGGTTTTAATTGTCTTTAAGTTAATTAGAATATGTTTTAGTTATGTAAAACTGAAAAGATATCAAAGGACAGAAATGCAGTTGGAGTGACAGAATTTTTCTAAGGAAAATGGGCAACGAAGAACACTTGTAGAATGGGGAAAAACTAATATTAATCATAAATCTAGAATGCAATTGGCATATTGTCTCCTGTCATCTAAGGAGTGAATTGTGCTTAAGTTTAATATTAGGGCAAGGATTTAACTAGATTTAAGATGGAGCTTGATTAGTTCATGAATAGGATTATATAGTGCTGTCCTCTGCATTGCAGAGGATTAGATTTGTGGTTTAAGAATGACATATATCCTACCCAAATTGCAATTTAGCCACTGAAAATATATACATCTCAGATAGTCAAATCTATCTATTTTCCAAGACTGCTTAACATTATGTGTATAAGTACATTATGCTCCTCTCTGCCTAGCTGAGACATTTGAGTCACCCACACATGCTTAGAGGTGCTTAATTTTTCTAGATATCTGGACAGCCTCCTAAATTCTCTATCATTCCCAAGAGAAGCTTGAAAAAGTGAACTGGGGATTTGATCTGTGACTGTTGTGAGAGTGGTTGTTACTGTTCCCTGACTGATAGAGCATTCAGTTGATTATGTGCTATTAGAACACTGAGAGATGTGGGTGCAGCACTCAAGCTAGGTGATTTAAACCTGTGTCTTTCACTTTCTAGGGGAGAAAGGGCTAGGCAGTAGAAAAAAAATATGCCTTTCATGTAATCAGGACATTAAACTGGAAGGACACACATCTGATTTTCTAATCAATCATTCTGGAGATGGTTTTATCTAATGACAATTTATATTTTCTTAAATGCATGATTATTTTCTGGGATTAAGATCTAGAAACTTAATTCTGCCACTTTCAGCTAATACCCAATTTCCAGATGAGCTTTGGCTTTTTTATTTGCTGGGTCAGTTTCAAGTGCTTTCACACAAAATGTTCTGTGCCTTAATGCTTTTGGTTAATGAGAGAGGCATGAATTCATTCCTCTTAATCTGGCTAGTATCCTTTAGTCAGTCTTTTCATTTCTTGAGTGAGTTCTCCAAACAGCAGGGTCTTGTTCAGGATGCTAAAGCCATCCATCCTTCGGTGCCTATACATCAAAAAGGATAGACAGAGTTATTTGGAAGTACGTGGAGTATACAGTTTTATTCCAAAATTGTGTCCTAATTTTTTCGAATATCTACAGTTAATGTATCTTACATGCAGAAGGAATTACTGAGTTCCTTGGTTCTTATGTTATATACTTCTGAGGCAAGCAAGTATCTTTATTACTTGATAATTATGTGTACTAGTTCAAAGTCTAACAATTCCAAGCTATCTTTTCAAAGCTCCCTGTAGAGATGGCTAAAGATAATCTCGTTTCTTCATCCCTATTCAATCACTATCTACCCTTTGCTAAATCCTTGTTTAGAGAGGAGCCAAGTTTAGTAACTCCCTTACTAGATTTGCTCTTCCTTTTGGCTGACTGGGCTAATCTTTTTGTTGTATCACAGAGAATTAAAAAGATTCACCTTCTTTTCCTTTTTGTGTTTGTAGTCCAGCAACGCTCTCAAAGGAGCCAGCACAGATCTGTGTTTACTCGGTGCTTCCCTTTTCACAGCCAATGTTGTGGTTTTCACATATAATGGCCCTGAGGGCCACAAATGTTTTCCCTGCAGACTGAGAACACCTTATTTTTCCCTAATAAATCTGTACATGCAGGTTTTTTTGGTCATAGTGATTTAATAATGTTGATTCCATAATCCTTGTTGGTGTACCTTTGCTGTCTCTTTATTACAGTCTCTGATGTAAGAGGAATGCACAACTGAAAACAGTCTTCTGACCCTGTGAAGATAAGTTCACTTGCAAAACTTCCAAATGTTACTAGGTTGTCTCTGCTTGATACTAAGGTGTCCAGTTTAGTGACTGTAGTTTTCATTCCTGTGGTTTTTTTTATTTCCAAGCCCAAATCAGAAACTACAAGAATGTGTGAATTTCAAAATGTTCTTTTTTCATGTTTGTGCTTCCAGTTATTTAAGCTGGTGATGTTAAATAATTGTTGTTTGAAGCATAGCACAAAACCAAGTTATTTTAAAAATCAAGTTTCCAAACCTGGGGTGAAGAAAAGAAGGTGAATGCAGTCATTCTTTGTCTGTGATTCCGTTTTATTCCAATAATTTCTAAACTGCAGTCTGATTTGAGACAAATTTCATACGGGAACAGATGCTTGAAGCATTGTTAAACTCCTGTACATACTATGAAAATGTATGTCTTTGCAAATGTTCCGGGCAATGGAAAGGTGACAAGTGTTAGCTTACATGTAAATAGATACAGGAAACCAGAGAGGAAAGGCATCTTACAGATATCCCAATTATGGGAACAACTTTAGTTAAAGCTCACGATCAACCACAACACAAAAGCCTAGAGAGGACTAGCTTTAATTAGTTCCTCTGTTCATACAAAACAGAAAACACAACAGTTTTCTCTGCAGTATTTATTCCTTTCCTGGCAAGAATATTTCTCAAACATACACATGGACAGTGAAGGTCAATGCTGGCTAGATGTATTTTAGTATCTAAAGTTAGGCAAAAACCCATGTAAATATAAGGTCTTTAAATGCTGCTTATGAAATCGTGAGGAAATCCTAATTTTGTCTGGAAAATAAGTTTTTCCTTATGATATATTTTAAGGTGTTTACATTATTGCTTGCAGAAATCATGAAATATTAGAATTGTTATTAAAATATAATGAGTTTAAAAACTTTCATGCAGGTAATCCCCAATTGCTACATTGTTTTGCTAAATTAATATTGATTATTTTGTAGTCCAAGGGATGGAGCCTTATTTATCTTTCATCAGAGTGTTATAACAGAGGAGTAATTCTCAATAAATATGGGCATGAGAACTTTCTTTGGTTTTCTGTAAAAGTTTATATATTTTTTGTAAGTCATATAAATAAGGCTAATAAAAAAACCTTCCTATTGCAAGTTTTAAATGTGGTCTTGCAAAGAATCTCATTTAACTTCAGAATAGCTACTTAAAGGACCAAGAGTTTGAGATTCTGGACCTCAGATCCCAACCTTCAAAGGACATGCAAATTAGAAACTTAATCAGGAAAAAAACCCCAACCTAACTTGCAAAATTGAGTTTATACAGCTGCAAATTTAGAGTAGGTGATAACAACAAATACTGGTATAACTGAAAGAATCATAGAAACTTAGAATAATTTGGGTTTGAGGGCATCTCTGAAGATCACCTAGTCCAACCTACCTGCCATGAGCAGGAACATATTCCACTAAATCCAGTTGCTCAGAGCCTCATCCAACTTGACCTTGGATGTTTTGAAAGAGGGGGCACCCACAGCCTCTCTGGGCAGCCAGCTCCAGCTCTCACCACTCTTACAGTAAAGAATTTCTTCCATATGTCCAATCTAAATGCATATCTTTCAGTTTAAAAATACTGTCCCTTCTCCTGTCACTACAGGTACTGGTACAAAGTCTCTCTCCATCTTTCTTATAAGCCCCCTGTAAATATTGAGAGGCCACAGTAAGGTCTACCCAGTACCTTCTTTTCACGCAGAACAACCCCAGCTCTCAGCCTTTCCTCCCAGGAGAGGTGTTCCATTCCTCTGCCCATTTTTGTGGCCCTGCTCTAGACCCGCTTAAGCAGGCCCATGTCTTGTCTTATACTGAGGGCCTCAGAGCTGGGCACAGTGGTGTCTCACGAGAGCAGAATAAAGAGGGACAATCACCTCCCTCGACCTGCTGGCCACACTTCTCTTGTTGCAGCCCAGGATATGGTCGATTTTCTGGGCTGCAAGTTCAAACTGTTGTCTAAACACTGCTCTGATGTTTAGACTTGTCTAGGTATGCTCATGTGACACTAATATTCTCAACTTTGGATACCCTATTGCTCGAATAATGCTGATAAATTAGCTGTTACTTGACTAAGAGTAATAAATATTACTGGAATTAGTGAAACTTTTTTTTTTCCCTCCTAGATAAAACCAGAAATGTTTAACTTGGTAGAATTGCTAGCAAAGAAAGGGTACCACATCTATAAATACCTGAAGGTTACAAACAGCGAAAAAAAAGAACTAATATGTGTAACCTGAAAGTATAGGGGAACAAAACTTAGAGCGAAAGAGGGAGAATTGACACATTTTCCTGTTGGTTGTAGAAGAGTTTACCCAAGAAATTACTGGAAACCCTAAAATGATGAAAATTGAATGGTAAAAGTTACTGTCCCAAACATCCCTGCGCTGAGTAGGAAACAGGCACATCTGAGTCCTCCAGTCTTCACTTATACTATCTTCCATTCACTTCAGTGGGGAGTTCTGACAGTATATAGAGTGAAGGATGAAATGATCAGTTTCTAACCTTCAGTAATATAAATGATCAGTGTTTCTGGCCCCTTGTGTATTTAATAACATTTCTGTTCAAAAGTAAACAACTTCTCTTTTAATGTTAATACCTTTTTCCCCGCAGCATGTCTGTTCAAACATAGTAGTAGCATAAATGGCAGAGCAAAATGTTGTTTATGCACATTGATATTTTTTGCAACAAATCCTCTTCCGAGAAATTTTATTGTTCACGACAGGGGAAAAAAATCATCTACAAAGCAGCTCAGCTAGTAATAATCAGGTGATTATTAAACACCTGTACATCTGGTATATCTTAATTCTTCCTTTAAAGCTGTGAAAAAAGATCAAAACCAATAATCCGTCATTCCTGGGTTTGGTGTCCTAGCATAAAATTCATTTAGGCATTTGGTATCATAGCATGAAATGCAGTGAAGATTTCATTTTGAAATACCAGGCTTATCTCTGGCTCTTGCAGTGCTAACACCGCTTCCTCAAATCTCTAGTAATGTTTTGAGACACAAAAAGCTTTTGAGAGTCGTTGACACCTGTTAATTAGTTTAGTGAGTACTAGTTAGTATAGTTTGAATCACAGGAGCTACATTAGTAGCTCCTGAACTGTAAGAGGTTTCGTAGTCACAGCCCCGGTACTTCGGTCTCTTTACTACTGTAGATTCCTGACGTTATTTATTATTTCATTAGCATCCAGTTTCCTTGGTTCAGCAGTAAAGTCAACACAGTGCAAGGCCCAGGCTGCCGTAGTCCCCTTCCTTCCTTTCCTCACCCATGCACAGCCGCTTGTTTTTGGCACGGTATACTTTAATATTTACCAGTTGTGGCTTGGTACCAAAGGAATAGTTATTGCTTAATCGCTCTGCCTTCAGGGACTTCTCCACTTGTGTCTGGAGAAAAAAGGGGCAGGCTTTGGTCACTGGGGGTGAGCGCTTCTGTGTTGCCTTTGTAAGGACAGCTCTGTTGTTAAGGCAGGGCACCGTGTGTTGCATCCTAATGCCGTTGTGCGAGGGCCAGCCTGTTCCGGAGCCGAGGCGTGGGAGGTGTTGGCTGCCATTAACAGTGCCCCAGCCCAGGGGCTCCCTCGGCCTGGGGAGTTCTGGAGTTGGCATGTACCCCTGATAGGGAATGGTGCCGTAGCCAGGGTGGAACACTTTGTCTTCCCAGTACCTACCAGGTTATTTGTCTTAGCAGCTGGGAAGTTCAGGTACCTTTTCTTTAAATATTTGTAATTTACTGCTACAGAACGATGTCCATTCAAAAGTGGATTCTTATGTCCATGCGGTAGCAGTATTGGCATTCATTTTATATGCATTTGGTAAATTTTGGTAGATTTTATAAGGTGAAGTTGTAAAATTGATGTGGGCATTTAATAGGTCTCATCCTGACCTGGTAATGGACTATGTAACAAAGGCAACTGTTAATATATAGAATATACATTTTCAAGAAAAAATGTAGAAAATTTTCAAAGGTAGCATGTTATATCAGTTACTCTAAAACCACAGAAGCTCTACCCTTAGTTCTGTTACTAAGGTTTTGATTTTAAATTAACACTGGATTAGTTATCCGTCTCTGTCAAGAGTGTAATAAAGAGCTTTTGTTGCAATCTATCATAGGGCTTTTGTGTTATACACCGTACATAGAAACTGTTAAGGAGCAGACTAGATTAATGCTGAGAGAAAAAATGTCATCAAATGAAGCATAGGTCTCAAAAACCAATTTCAAATCACATAGTATGTTATGCATTAATACATTTTTAGCCTTTGGGGAAGAGAGGAAAACTTGTAATCAAAAATTAATTTGAGCATTCTTGGCTGTACCTAAATTAGAACCCAGGATAATTCTAAAATTGTTTTTAACCAAATGACCTGACAGAAGCTCACTAGGAGAAAACTAATGAGTACAGGGTAATTTGAATAATATTTAGTAATGCTGGTAAGACATTTTGCATCTCTTTTTTCAAATCTTACAAGTAACAAAATATTTCTATTTAGAGGTAGCAAGCTGTGTGTGTTCATGTATATAATGCAAATACATTGTGCGTATGTTTTATATTTTAAAAATTAACTTTTTCAGAAAGCTTAATAGAAGTGCAAGTACAAGGAGTCACTATTTTTTGGGGGTGTGGGGGTCTGTGTAATATCCTAACAATAAAGTGCGGTGTGGTTCCACAATTTAAATATTTCTCCATAATGAATTTTGTATTTTTTTTTTTTGGTAGCAAGATATCATTAAAGCTTATGCCTATTTGGCAACAATGATTCTTATCTTTTCCGTGAACCATTCACAAGTAGTTTTGTAAGTCTTTACTGTAGTTTAGTACTGTAGTTTCAATATTGGAAGGAAAAGAATTGGTGATTAAAGGTTTCTGCCTTTCAGGTTTGTGTTTGAATTTGTCGAATGCAATTATATTCTGTTCAGTTTCTTATTGTTTACTGTTTTGTGAACTTAAACTATAACAGGTCATTAAGGGATTGGGTCATCATATGTGTAGCAAGAGTTTTACTTTACAGATACTGAGAAGTAGAATTCTAAGGGGAAAAAAAAACAAATACCAATTAATTATTTTGATTATATATAACTATAATCTATAATCTGGAAATCTTTAGCATTAGCTTGTTGGGTTTTTTAATATTTTAGGGGTGTTTTTGAACCAGAAATTTTATTCTTCATGTGTTCTATGGTTTTTATGTTACATATATTTTGGAAGTAAGTTGTCCTACCAAAAAAGCTCACTATTTTTTTAATGACCAATTTTGCTTAAAATAGTTAATGTGAAGGAGATTTATAAGTCTAAGTGTTTCTTGCTATAAACATGAGGAACAGTGTCACATCTAACTTCATTCATTGAATTTCGTCTATGAGCCAGAAAGGCAACTGCCTTAGTGCCTTATTGACCTCAGAAGTTCTACTGTTCAGGGTAGGTAGTGTTGAACCTGATTTTTGTTTGTTTGTTTTATGTTGCAAGAGCAATTTGATTTAAATAGTTGCTTTAATAAGATGAACAGAAATGCTTTTTATTAGCAAGACACATCAAATCATTGCAGCTATGGTGACTGCTTTTTTTGTTTTCTTTTGCTGTAGATTTGTTAAATTTGATAGAAACAGCCAACATTTAAAAGATACCATAGTGAGACAGAAGCTAGTGGTGGGGAAAAATGAAGGAAGCAACATGGTTAAAAGAATCAATGCTTAACAAATTGACAAACCAGTGGGTACTTGTTTGTATTCCAGAAAATCAGAGGTAAAAAAAAAAAAGGGGGAAAAAAAAGAGTTATGTGAAATCAAGCTGAGCTTAGCCATGTAGAAAGAAACTGTATAAAAAAGCCACAGTATGTAAGCTACTGTGCTCTCAATTGTTTGTGGTTTAATTCCACTTCAGTGATAGGAATTCTGCTTAAGAAGAGAAATGAGATTTGTAGAGTCTGCATGCTGTTTCTTTAACCCTGTTATATTTTGCACCTGTATTGGGAAAAAGAAACCAATATTGAGCTGAATATTCTCTCCTTGTATTTAGGAGACAGTTTTTGCTCTGTACGTATGATCAGAATGAAACCTTGCATTAGTGCTTGAGGGAAGGAGAGAGCCATATAAATGATGGTGACAACCTCTGTCATCTGCGTATTGGGAGAAGAGGGGCCAGGGACAGCACAAACAAAACACAGGTGGGAGGAATTTCAGACAAGTGTGTAAGGACCCTGAGGAAACCCCAAGCTATACAGTGGGCCGTAGCCAAAGCCGAACTTTAAAAGATCTTCCTCAGTAGAATTGAAAGTGGTATGGAATCCCTGAGGGCTGGACTCACTCCGTAGAGAGCAGTTGCCCCATGCTATGATGCTGTATTTTATTACACATAGCTCGTTGACTCGACCCAGGCTGCAGTGTTTCACATGCTGAAAATAGGCTGTTGCCTTCTCTAAAAGTTGAGGTAGCTCCTGTAGTTATGAATTGGTATGTCTGCTTTCTCCCCTGAAATACAGCTGCCCTTTCTATTAATGAAGCTGTACTTGTTACCTTGATACTAGGGGGTTGCATTTTACAGCAATATCCATACTGAGAATTCTGCTGTTGCTCCCATAACCAGAGTCATTTCCGTGACAGTAACTTTGTCATTATAGTCACAGGTATATAATATAATATTATATATATAGCTATATTATATTATAATATAAGGCTGAAAATACAGATTTCTTTTTCCCCCGTGTAAAAAAATATTGCCTTTTTTTTATTTGTTTAGCTGAATAAAGATGAAACTTAGAAATTTAGGCAAGGAAGTAGATGTAGCTGCAGTTTGTGTCTCATCAAACCCATAATTTTCAAATGTGTTTTCCATGTTCTTTAAAGATGAGTGTGCCTGTATGTGTACAGGTGTGGGTGCATGCACGAGGAAGAGATTGTAGTCTTACTATACATATCTGGGAGGAAATTGGATGGGTGGTAGTAGCTGTAAAGTATTATTTTAACACTGTCTATAATTATGCCTTAGAGATGGAGTAGAACTCAAGTGCTACCCATTTTTGTGACTGCATTGTCTGTTTTCTGCTCATCTGACGTGACAGATGTACTGAGATGGTTACAGATTTTTCTATAGGAAAAAAATAATAATTGTCACAGTCAAATAAAACAATACAAAAGCCAGTATTAAATGCAGAATAAAAAAATTACAAATGCATTTTAAATATATTTTTTAATTGTATGAGTTTGAGCGTTTTTTAACAATCTGCTTATTCTTATTGTGCAAATCAAATGCTTTCCTTTACAGTGTTACTGAGATAAGAGACTTCAGAGATCCATTGACATATTAATCCATCCCTGCATAGTCTCATCTGCAGTTTAGCAACAGAATATTTAGAGAGTATTTGAGAGACTGTTATTGGTACTACTTCAGGAACAGTACTGATTTATATTTATGACTACAAATAAAATGAGAAATATTTTATTCATGGCTGTGTGGTTTCATTAAAAAAAAAAAAATCAGACAGCTTTCTTTATAGACCCTACATAGGCATTGCTCCTTATGGTGACCAAATGTGTCTCAACTGTTTTGAACAGACAATCTAGTATCTAGGTCTTAAGATGTAAACAATTCATTTTAAACTCATTCTTAAACAGCAGTGATGTCAGCATCACTTTCTAGTAATATACTTTGCATTTATTTTCTTTGACACTGCTTTTTAATTATAATAAGGTCATCTTTTCCTAGTCACTTGCAGTTTGAAAAATTTTCGAGAGTGATTTGCAGAAGTCTGAGATTTGAGGGAATAGTTCCAAGGAGATGTTCTTTCATTCTGTGACATGGTTCGTAACAGAAAAGATTGCAAAAACTGTGATTTTAACACATTTCTGTTGAATTGTCAATTTAAGATGTCAGTTGTCATCTTGTCAGTTCCAAGATGTATCGTCTAAGGGATGTTAATTGCCTTTAGAGTTTTAAAATTGCTACGTTGACTCAGCAGTAGGTGCTAGTGGCCTACTTTCTTGAAGGACACCATACTGTTGGTGTCTGTTTTTTCTCAAGCATTTACCTGGGCCTTGATCTTGCAGCGAGAGCTGCAGAGAAACAAGCTGCATGAAGTCTTTGCACATTTGCCTTTTCATAGTAAAGGTGTGTATTAGAAGATCTTCATCCTGGGATTTTCTGCAACTAGTGTAACGTGGATGTCTCGTAGTATAATCGAAATAAAACTTGACAAGAGAATGAGCAGGTTTTGTTAATTGATACAATTCTGATTTTACCAGATTCATTAGCACATTTGAGGATTTTTGTTAGCTACTTTCATTCTATCTCAAAGTCTCTAGAGTGTAGAAGCAGTTAGGACATGATTATGTAAGCAAATAAAAACCCTATTGTATATTCTACTTCTTTTTCTAAAGGTGGGTGGAGGAAGTGTTAAACCGATTGTTGCCTTTCAAACTGTGGTCTGTTCTGCCAGCAGCTAGAACGTGATCAATTAAATGAGGCACATGAAAGGCATTGCTATTGTACATTGTTAAAGGAAAATTACAAGTGCGGTAATATTAAGGCATAAAGAGATGCTATAGAAGTGGTTGCAATTGAATTTAACTCTGTGAAAGCAAAGGCATTCAGTGCTGCATTATTGGTCTCTTATATAAAAGTTACAGATTAATACTTTTCATTAATGTTAAGAAAATAACATCAAGGTTAGTAAAGACAAAATGTAGCTTAATCAGAAGTAAACCTTCATTTAAAAAGACACGTGATCATGAAATTTCATTAGTCTTCTGAAAGTAAAATTGAACCGGTTAAACTGTTGGGCAGGTTAGTTAATTAGTTTTCCCCACCTTAATGTTGTGCTTTCATTCCTACTTGTTTTACTGTACTCGCTAGAAAACCTGGATCATTACTGCGACAACTGACGTTCCAGATTTTTCACAAGCTTCTAGTAATGTAACAGTTCTCCACACGTCTTGCAATTCTGAAATACTTCTACAGGAGCATGTTGAAGGGAAAATGATAGCTGTTGCCCACACCAGTGCTCCCCAGGGCCTTCTTTGGGCACCAGCAGCAGCTGGGTGAAACAGTCCCAGTCAGAGCCATGGGGCAGCATGGCTGCTGGGGTGGCTGCAGCTTGGGCACAGGGGCAGGTGCCCCAGGGGCAGGTTTCTCAGCTGCTGCCTGCAGTGTTGGAGAAGTATGAGACAGAGCTGGAAGAGTGTCACCCGTAGGGCCCCTTAGAGCTCGAGAGGGCTGTGCAACACACTGAACGACTTGTCTTCTGAAAAGAAGTGCAGTCAAATCTCATTAAGGCTGTTCTTCTAAAAAGGTATTAATTTGCATTAGTGCCATTGTTCTGGAGTTTTTTAAATAGTAGGAATTAATTGACAAAGCAACTGGAGTGGTTTACCTAGTTCCTAAAACATCATGTATTAGATTGATAAACATGATGGATTGATAAACACATTAGGCAGTCATTATGTACATGCATTCATATTCTGTACTGATCTGTGCTGATACTCACAGCGTATGTGTGGGGGATGAGGTTGTGCCAGCCATTGTGCAACTGTGAAGCAGCAGAGGGACTGTAAAGAAGATCAGAGTTGGCTTCTCAAGTGGTTTCCGAGTGTTTCAAAGGATTCATAGGAAGAGAGGGAGCAGCTTCTTCAGAATTGTCTCAAAGATTTGTATGGACAGTAGGGAAGAGGAGATAGTTGTGTCTGAGGACTGCCTTCCCTGCCCTGAATTTTGAGCTGGGGAGCAGTGGGGCTGAGGGGAGGGAGAGCTCTGAGACCTGTGTGACAGGAGAACTGTAAACCCTGGGGAGGTGTCAAGTAACCTTTCAGCCTAGGGATCCTCTTATGCACTGACAAGCTTCTTCTCTCTTCAGACTGGTTGGGGTTATGAACATTTTCCAGGGCTTGCTTGTAAACAGCATGCTAACAGGATTTTCTGGTCTAGGAATGATTTTTTCCTTTGCTGCCCAGGGTGCTTGGGTAATGTATGGCTTGGGAGCAAGGGGCGGGGGTTTGTGCAGTCTTTTGCTTTTGATCAAAAGGATATACTAGATTGTAACAATGGCTTTTTTGGTTTTTTCCCTCTTTCACAGCTCTAAAGCTGCGTAATAAATATAGTGATTTCAGATTTTTCCAGCTTTCTTGATAAGAACGACATTATGAATCACATCTTTTGTAAGAGTGAAGAAATTGATTGGGTACAGTAAAGTTCTGTTTGCTGTTGCACACTTGTTTCTCCCTGTACTGGGATCGCCAAATACGATTTGGGAGGAATCATCCAGACCTTCTAGTGGTTGCAACAAACTGCAAAGAATATGTGGTCTGTAGTGGACAAATTACCAGCAGGTACTTTTTTTGTATACAGCATCCTGTGTCAGTGAGTTCCACAATTTATTAAACATTGCATGAAATGCCTTTTCCTTTGTTTGAAGTTTGTTGGAGTGGTATTTTCCTTCATTGCCTCCTTGTTCTTGTTTCTGTGGGGAAAAAGGGAAATAGTCTTTGTTCAGGCTTTGCACAGTTTTCAGATATGATGTATAACTTGGAAGGTGTCAGTTATATCTTCTGTCGTTTGTTTCCCTTTCAAGTTTATTCTTGTTTTAAAACTATACCTTTTACCATATTTAGTGTTCCTTCTCCTACCTTTTCTTCTTTTATTATACCTTTGGGTGGGACAGCCACAACTGCATTATTCAGATATTGGAAAATTATATTTATGGAGTTTTGGGAAGAAAAAAAGGTCGAAGAGTGGATATTCTGCAAATTCTAGAGTGATCAAAGCAAGAAAATTTCCATTGTCTTAAATGGCCTCTTATTCAGGTTCAGAGTTAAACGTTTTGAAGGTCCAGGGGATTCTGGCTTAATCTCTGCTTGTGCAGCATCTTTTTATGCCTGTCGGAGAAAACGGTTGGGTGAATACTGTGTATTTTCAGCTATTTTGTCAAGTGTTCTGTCCTAGAAACATACCGGACAGGTAAAGGGCAGTACACAATCAAATGTTGTTACTTAAAATCTAGCTAACTCTTGGCTGGAATTACTTTTGTTTTCTTTTATTACTATTACAGGTTTCTTAAGAATCAGTCACTTGAGCATCTGAAACGTTATGATCTACACATGCTCCAAAGTGGGCAGGCTTTTACATTAATTTTTTGATTTTTATCATCACTTACTAACATCTTGATTATATAAAACAAAAAAGTGCACTAGCCATCAACTGCTTTTATGCTTGTTATTTACAGATTTATTTTTTTTTAACCTTTATAACCCAGAAGCTATATTAGGTAGAGAGAAATAAGGACTATTTCAGTTTCTTTCATGAGTAGATTTTTATTGTTTTCTTGAAAAGTATCATTGCATAATTATTTGGAACTCTTTTTAAAAGACTTGCCTACTGTGCTGTTTATACAACAGTATCAGTAAAGCAGTAATCAAGAAAGGGCTTAACTTTGGAATTAATATTTAATTGCTTCTGTAGAATGTTGCTTACGTATCGTTTGTTGTGTTTCTTTAATAGTGACAGAATCCTTTCTTTATTTCTATTGGGGAACTGCAATAATGAACCTGTAGTTAAGGGTTTCTTCAGGGTCTTGTTGCTGGGGGAAAGGGATTGCACGATCCTAAGACAGCAGTGGGGCCCATTTGATCTCCCTTGCTTCATGCTACACCTGTATCTTGTACCAGCAGGTATAAAGTCTCACTAATTATAATCACTTTGTCGTTGCTTCTATCTGACACAGTGTTCAGATTTGCACTTTTAATTTCATTTAGCTTGTATGTAGCAGCTAGCTTTTTAGTACTTAGGTATTTTGGGGCTAGAAAGATGTGGGATATTCCTGGAATATAAAAATCTGTTCATGTAATTTACCCCAGCCACATGCCCACTTCCATAATTTTTACTGTTAATATTGAAAAACTAATTTACTCTTTACTTTAAGCCAGTGGCTGGAAGAATTATTTTTGTTGGGTTTTATCCCTCCAAAGTATAAGATATTTTTGATTGTTCTCTCAAGAAAATAAGGGCAGTAGACATGGTGTTAAATTGCAATGAATGAAATCTAATCCGATCCTGGAAACATAGAGGTGTTTCTCAGGTAGACTTAAGGATCCTGCCTGGGTTCTTCAGCTACGAACCCTGGCTTCGCTGAAATAATATACTCCCAGGAAAAGGGTCAGGGAGAAATCTAAACAATTTGCAAGAGGAAAGTACTCCATTACAGTAGACTTGGACTCTTTTAGTTCCATATGTCATTCTAGGTCAGCAAAATTTCATCTCTACCACCATGGCCTTTTGTTATTCTTATCCAGAAAATCTATTTTGACCAAGGATAGCAGTGGCTAAATATATACTGCAGGGAAGATTCCTTCTGTGGCACATGAAGCCCTAAGCTGCGTCCTGGGAACATTTTTGGGCTAAAGCTTCTAAGCAGAGGACAGATGAGGCTGTGGCTGGCTGGCTGGCTGAGGGATTAGGACTGCAGGTTGTGTTGTGAGAAACTTGTCTGCCTCGCTGTCTGGAGAAAGTGTAATCTCTTCTGCAGTGGGAAGTGGGACTAAGTTATGCCAATACCAAGAGTATCCACTCTCTGTGTATCAGATGGAAGTCTTGCATTGGTCATTCAGAGTTTACGTGACATGATGGAAAAATTAGAGAATTTTAGGCAATCCAGTTTTTATGAAAAAAAGTTTTAGTAGACAGATCTTAATAAGCAGCACTACTAAGATGAGAGGCATAACTTGCCTCCTGGGAAACTCCTTCTAGTCGGTGCCATGGGTGCATGAAAATTGCAAGCCTGGGATTCACAGCCTGAGATGATTCTTACACTGTCTGCAGAACTAGTAAAGATTCTTGCTTAATTTAACATATGTGGATTTGGAAGGCTGTGGAGGGTTAGGATTTCTGAGTCACGGAGGACTTTGCAATGCAAGTTTACTGCAGAAACTTTTGTATTTGGAATATATTCTTAGTTGAATTTATTGCCAGTGGCAGTGTAGGTAGAAGGGAAACATCTTCTCTTTTCTTACCTTGACTATGTATGATTTAGAAGTTGGTGTTTAGACTAGAATGGTGACTCCTGCTAGTAACATGACATTACTTACTTAACGGCTCATATCTACCTTTCATGCGGAATGGGCAGCTAGTTTGACTTTGACCTCATAATAAAGGGAATTTGTTGTTGGACTTTGCCTGGCCTGAATAAGGAAGTAGTCCATCAAGAAGGAAATCTTGGATGTTTTTGTACTGCAAAGATTTTCCTGTCCTTTTTTTCAGGGGAAAAAAGAAAAAAGCATGAACTGTAAAAAATTATTTGTCACTTCACTGGCATCTGAGTCAGGTAAAGGTTTAAAGAAAGAGAATGAAATAGTCTTTCATTGGGCAAAGAAGAAAAGATTTATGTACTCACAGAGCAATGAATTCCATCAGTACTATGGAGGTATTTTTATCTTGTTAGGATTAGTCAGTTTAACTTTAGACATGATCTGAATTTAATATATAATTAAACTCCTAACAGTATTTTGTCTTTCTTTACAGGTTTGCTGGTCGTGTGTTAAGTTTCAGAATGCCGTTGGTAAAGAGGAACATAGACCCCAGGCACCTGTGCCACACAGCTCTGCCCAGAGGTATCAAGAATGAATTGGAATGTGTTACCAATATCTCCTTGGCAAATATAATCAGACAGCTGAGTAGCCTAAGTAAGTACATTGTCCTAATAGCTATGTTTAGAACGAATATATTTTACAGTCAAAGTTTTTGTGGTTGAAGTAGGAATACCTTTTCAAACTCTCAGTAGGAATTTGTGGCTAAGCCTTGAATATACTCCTTTTGGGGCTAGTGACTAACATGGACTTCGGTGAAAGAAAGACGGATTTTTTCCAGCAGCATGTCTTAAAACTCTTGAGCCATATGTTTCTCTTACCCATTGAACATGGCAGAAAAAAAGATATCTGGTAGTTAATGAAGTCAGTAATTGCTAACTTCAGAGCAAATCTTGAGTAAGAAATATGACATAATGAGGAATATATCATTGGTTGCTTAATTCTCGTAACTTAAGCCCTTGGTCATGTCATTATTCAGAAAAAAAAAAGTAGTTGCCTTGTAAATAGTAAACCCAGAAATGTAATTATTACAAAGTATTTCAAAAAGCTAAAGATTTTTATTCCTTCTCCTTTCTGTCAACAGTTCTTCCTTCAGTGCATTTGAGAGGAGTTTATACTCTTCAGGCTCTAGAACTCTGAAGGAATTTTTCTAGGCTGATTTCTAGGTTGCTTCAGCAACTTTAAAAAGCTGTCAGTTGAACCAGCATGGTGGCATTTTGAATTTCCAATACTCCAGGTGCTTTTTAACCACTAGGACATTAGTATGACTGCCAACGCATTAAATATTAAAATGTGCATGTATATACATCTACAGTGTGAAAAGCCTTTCATCTCCATCAGTATCTCAGAGTTGTAGGTGATGTAGCCTAATTTGTTAATTAGATTGGTTTGGTTATTGGTTTGATGGTGTACTCTATGGTGACTCTGTTTTGGCAGCCTTTCAAAGCTATTAGGGTCTTATTAGGCTGAAGATTCTACTTGAGGACACTGAATTATGCAGTTGAGACAGGAATGCTTACAGCACATAAATATGAACATTATTAGTAGAGCTGCTGCAATAGCAAGGAAAATAACTATTTAAATTTTTTACAGTGAAGCAAGAACATATCAGATTAGGATGCAGTAAAGGGTCACCATCTGTGGTCTTGCTTCATTCTGCCAAAAGCCCTTCTTAGACTACCCACTCGTGTACTAACCTCCCCTTCCTAGACTCGATGACCTTTAAAACAACCAGTTTGCCTTCCACCACAAACAGTTCTAGGATACTGTAACTGCTCAGGAGGAGGTCAGGATGAAGCAATACTAGAACAGAAAGAACTCGATTAAGGGAGACAAATGGTATTAAAGAGTATCCATTGAATGCTCCTCCATTTGTTATCTGTCTTGCCTGATGTGTAGCACTGTTAGAGAGATACTTTCCAAGGAATGTAACCGTAATTACGTAAACTCATGTTAAAGGAATGTAGTTCTAAGTGAAGTGTGCATATAAAGGAATGAGACCTAAACCAGCTGGTTTCACTTGAGAGGAGCTCCTGTCATGAACTTGTGACTCACTAGTGGTCAAAAAGGCATGCAAATGTTGGGAATGACAAGGAAGGTAAAGGGGGAGGGAAAATGCACTAGTTTACTTAAAATGCGCTAGTTTACCCTGCAACAACAAGCCCAGAATAGGTAATTCAGATTTTTTTTTTGTGAATAACTTAAACACTGATGAGCAGGTCCTGTTACTTCAATCCTTCCCTCTTTCTCCCAAATAGCATCATGTTGTTTGTAGGTTTTCTGTGGGCAGTGTTTACACCAACTCAAGTTTTTGGTTTGTGCTGTACAAGTTATCAATAAAAGAACACTTTTTCCTACAAATAAATAGAACACGTTTTGCAAAATAATCCTCATTTCACAACAACATTAACGATTGCTCTATAAAAGGAGCTGTGGCATGGGAATTTTGTCTTTCCCGTGCTTAAACCCAAATATCCAGTCTTCTCTTGGTGTGTCACAGTTGCCACTGTACAGCGAGGCCAGCTGACATGCAAATAAATTTTTAGCAGGTGCCTGTGAGTCACAGCCAGCAGGCACGGTTTTGCAGTGGTCCCCTGGCAACCAGCTTCTCTGCAGTCCTTCCCTTTGCATTTTCTGTGGATAACGTGTATGTTTGAGAATCAGCCTGTAAGTTGTAGATGAAACAAGGCTTAACTCTGAGAGCGGAAACTGAGTGTTCTAGTAGGGTTTCATTTCCTTTAAACTAAAACTGCTTTTGCTTTCGCTGGTAAAGTTAATGCAAATTTAAATGAATGGTCTTTGACCTGATTAGCTCTTAGTCATTTCTGCCTCCTAAGATTTTTCAGTTACTGGCCCTCGCATAGAGGATTAATCTCTTGCCACTATGGCTCTCAAGACCAGCCATTCTTAACCTTTCTTCTGGTACAGTATGGACACAGCATTGTGATAGAATTAGAGCCTCTAGTACCATGATACTGGATGATACCAAAACGATACCAAAAAATATTATTTACAAAGATTAAGTGTAGAGTTTTGTCATGTGTGTCATTAGATCTCCATTCTTGGAGATGTTAATACCTCAACTGGCTTGGTCAAGCAGCTGGATGTAAGTGCATCTTCTTTGAGCAGGGTGTTGGACTTGATGATTTCTAGTTATCATTTCAACCTGAACAGGACTGTGTTTCTATGATTTTTGAGGTGGATTGAGAAATGGTTGAATGACAGAGCTCAGAGGGTTGTAATCAGTGGCACAGAGTCTAGTTGGAGGCTAGTTGTTGCTAGTAGTATTCCTCAGAGATCAGTAGTGGGTCCTGTTTTGTTCAATATATTCAGTGACCTGGATGAAGGGACAGAGTGTACCCTTAGCAAGTTTGATGATGACAGAGAACTGGAGGAGGTGGCTGATACACCAAAAAGCTGTGCTGCAATTCAGTAAGATCTGGACAGGCTGGAGAGTTGGACAGAGAGGAACCTAGTGGAGTTCTACAAGGGCAAATGTAGGGTCCTGCACCTGGAGAGGAATAATCCCATGTACCAGTACAGGTTAGGGGTTGACCTGCTGGAAAGCAGCTCTGTGAAGAAGGACCTTAGAGTCTTGGTAGATAACAAGTTCTCCATGAGCCAGGAATGTGCCCCTGTGGCCAAGAAGGCCAATAGTATCCTGAGGTGCATTAAGAAGAGTGTGACCAGCAGGTCGAGGCATGTTCTCCTCCTTTACTCTGCCCTCAAGAAGCCACATCTAGAATACTCTATTCAGTTCAGGGTTCCCTGGTTCAAGAGTGTCAAGGAACTACTGCAGAGAGATCAGTGGAGAGCTACAAAGATGATGAGGGAACTGGATCATCTCTCCTATGAGGAAAGGCTGAGAGCCCTGGGACTATTTAGCCTGGAGAAGAGACGACTGAGAAGGGATCTTATCAATGCTTATAAATAGCTAAAGGGCAAGTGTCAAGAGGATGAGGACAGACTCTCTTCAGTGATGCCCAGCAACAGGACAAGGGGAAATGGGCACAAACACAGGAAGTTGCACCTAAACGTAAGAAAAGACTTCTTTCCTGTGAGAGTGACAAAGCCCTGGAACAGGCTGCCCAGAGAAGTTGTGCAGTCTCCTTTCCCGCAGATATTCAAATCCCGCCTGGTTGTGATCCTGGGCAACCTGGTCTAGGCAAACCCGCTTTGGCAGGGGGGTTGGACTAAATGATCTCCTGAAGTCCCTTCCAACCCCTGCTCTTCTGTGATTCTGTGTGATTCTGCAATCTTGGATACTATGTGTCAGTAGAAGATGCATGCAGAAACAATACATTTTCAAAGATAGGTATTGTTTTCCTGTGTTTTAATATGAAATGAAAAGAGCTTTACATCAGTACGTCAGCAGCACCTGCTGTGTGTCTCCATACAAATTCTCAATCCTTTCATAGTTTATTTGAGGTGTGGCTTTTAATTGTTCAGTCTGAGAATTTTTTTGACCTTTAAAAGTAGAGATGAAAGGACAAAGTACTTATTTCAGCTTTCAGTGATATACTTTGCCTCTATCCCTGGAGCACGAAAACGCATCAGTCTGTCTCGATACAACATACAAAATTGCAAGTAAGTCATTTTTTTCCTCCAGTCTATTCCCAGCCTTCTCTAACTTCATGAAAAGATCTGTCTTCTGACAGCTTTTCTTCTCACTGTGGCGACAGAAACTCTCTGGACAACACCAACAGCTTTTTTAGTTTCCTAGCCGTTCTTCCCTGTATTTCTTGCTTTCTGACTGTATCTGCTTTGTAGAAGTGCTTATGGGGTTTTTTTCAGCAGTATTGCAGGTACATTAGCACTCCAGTACTGCCTGAGATGGAACATGTTGGTGTATGTCAGGCTATAGCATTCCAGCATGTGAAACGCAACTGATAGCACTACGCAGCTGTGCCATTGTTAGAGGATGGATAAATAGTTCTCTTGTGTGCATGTAACCTCCTCATTTTGTTCAGAGCTATTGACCAATCTTGTTTTTCCTTTTATTCATCTGTTCCCTGTACACAGATTCTCAGTACCACACAAGAAGCCTCTCTGATGGGCTTTGTTCTTGGCCCTGGTGTCTGACACCTCCATCTGGGGAGGAGAACATTTCTCCTTTTGAGTATGTTCCTTGAATGAATATTTATGTTACAGACATTCTGACCAGAACTGCTATTCAATCATAGCAGGATGTTACTTCCCTTTTTTAATTCTACCACTGTACAAAGAAAGAGAATGCTGCATAACTCTTTTTGCTAGGCTGGAGTTCTTTTTACGTTACTGAGAAATATTTTCCATTAACATTGAACCCTATGTAGCCTTTCCTCTCTTTCTGTGTCTTTGTACTATTTCCTATTTTTACCAAGTTCTCCTAGTTAGTTATTTCTTTTCCTCACCCCTTATTTGTTAGTTTCAAGGAGTGAAACCCTGACTTTCAAGCATATTATTCCTTCCCCTTTTTTTCCCCTCTCAGATGCTTTTAACTTTTCTTCCTTATTTTTTGCTTACCATGACATTCCGTAGAGAGTTTTCAACACTTCTAGTCTTGCAAGAGACACTTTCTCGCCTCAAGAAAACCTTCAGTTTTCCATGGCTTAAGGTGTTAGCATTTAAGAAGTGGGAAATGTTTCTGCAGAAACACTTAGCAGCAAGGTGTCTGGACTGCAACTAATCTTTAGAACCTGGCCTTTTCAGCTCAAAGAACAGACTCTCTCTCTTCATCCTGTCTGGAAAACATCTTCAGCACATGGTGAGGTCCCTGCATATTGCATGATTGGAGGTGGGTCTGTACAGATCTGCAGCTAGAGCTTCAGTCAGTATTCCAAAATCAGCAGAATCCCTGCTGCAGGTCCTGCCCTGGGAATCCTTGTTCTCACTGTGTTCACAAGTGTATTCAGTATTCTCTGTGAATTTTCTTCATTAGTCACCCCTCTTTCTTCCTTACTACTGTGATTGCCAGGAAACTCTGGAGAAAGTGTTTTTATGTGCATGGGGTAGGGGAACTGATGGACTTGAACACTGAAGGCTCAGTTTTTCAGAGACCTCCATCTTCTCAAAGATTTTTAATTCATTGACATTGTCTCCCCAGCAGTGTTAGTGTTAGCAGTGTGATGCTGTTTCATGTCCACCTTGACTGATCGTTAGGGGATGAGCAAACAGTCAATAATTTCTCATGTGCTATGAATAACTATGTGCTAGCAGAAGAAAGTTCTACCTGTTGTTAATTTCTTGCCTACACAGAGCAGTGAATTCAGGTGATGCTAAAAAACGAAAGGAAGATCAAGACTTCCCTGTGAAATGATCTTTAGGATTGGTGCATTCATTGTCAGGTTCAGCTCTTAGCAGTCTTTTTCACACATTCCTGAATACCTAATGGATAATCTCAGCCAGTTGATTTGATAGTGTCTGATGTGGGAGTTGAGAAATGGTATCTCAGACCTCCAAGACTGGAATTTTGAATTTTTCTTCTTGGATGTCCATTACAAGCATCAGACCTGCTCCAGAGATGGACTTTAACAGAGTTAATTTGATACTTTTGATACCCTAGTCAGGTTGTCTGTTAAATGTGTGGTTCAGTTTTTCTAGGAACCAAGTTGTGTCTTTTGACATTCCTGTTACAATCTTTAAATCCAGTCCTTGTGGACTGCCCTTACACATTCATAATGATAGATTCCTAATTAGCACTGAAGTATATTTAGTACATCATTTTTCAGAGCTCACTCAGCCATAGCCGCTAAAGTTCTCAAGGATCTACCAAGGTTCTTATCTCCTGGCCTGGGAGGCAGTTCAGTCTTCTAGCTTTTAGTCCATCTCCTAGCCACTGAGCTGTGAGATTGACACGATCCTGATGACAAACAAGCCTAGGGTTTCAGGTACACCTTGATTTTTGCTAAAGCATTCAATTAAATAAAATTAACATAGTGAAGATCTGAAGCTGAATCAAAAAGCAATGGATATGTTAAATTATATGTCAGAATTAATGGAGGAGGAAAAGTAGATTTATTGTAACTTTTTTTGTTTTCCTTTATAAATGGACCCTGGCTGTATATTGTTAGTGGCCTCTGTGATAACTAATTATCCTGAAACAGTATTTTCTAATCTATACTATATTGTATAGAAAGGAACTATGCAGTAGTGAATAATGTAATTTTGCATAGTGTAAGGATACTGGGAGGGGATTCTGCAGTAGAACTTGAGCCAGGTTTTTATAGCTGCTTTTGTTCTATACTTTCATGTCTTAAAAAAATGTACTGGGCAAAAATATTGTTTAAATGGGACTGAAATAATAGAAATCAAGGGATGAGAGGTGGGTAGTAGACTGAATTCTTAGCTTATTTTTTTTGATAATTTATAAATTTCTACATCTGTTTAAAAAACCTGTATTTTTAAACTGTAATAATAGTTTGAGATTTGTATAATTCAATATATCATTTTAATATTGAAATACTATTTTAAATGAATTTATTGATATAAAACATCATTTTCCATCACTTTTAATG
>WTSP01003693.1:0-29749 GCA_025331215.1 Actenoides lindsayi | reverse complement strand
TTTTACTATTTTAATATTAAAATACTATTTAATAATGCTGAATTTAATGATATAAAACATCATTTGCCATTGCATTTAATAATTTTGTGATGTATTTCATACATTAAATCTTTTTATAATTTAATTCCAATTACAAGTATGTTGGATTAAATTTTGTTTGTGTATATGTTAACAGCCCCCTCACTCTCCCCACCTTCGGGCTCCAGAAACTTGACAGATCAGTTAAGGCTACGTTAATTAAGATTAATATTTTTGGCAACATTGAACAATTGTCTCATTTTGAGTGTTCCACTTGATGTGTCTTGCATTGGCCTGAGATTTACCAGTCATCCTCTTGAATTTCCAGAAATGATGCTGGTTTATGGCATTGAGCACTTTGGGTGCTCAATTTATTTACCCAGATAGCTACTTAGAATTTAGATGGCGGTTCCTAGGGGGCTGCCGATGCCATAACTGATCTGTGGGATGCTCTTTCAGGTTTAGACACTGTTGAAGGGTTTGGAACTCTTTTTCTTTAAAAATGCAGAAGGATAGTAAAGAAGTGGCTTCTTCCACAGGTCTTGCTTCAGGACTTGTGTCCCAGTCCTTATCTGAGAGCCTGTAACTAAATCTGATGGTAACTGATCCAGTGTTGTAAAATGATTAATTTAGATGCCCTTTCCTTAAGGTTTGCTAAAGGATACAGCATAGAGAATGCCATAGTTTAGGTGAATTTAAAAGATGAGTTTTGAGGAGACTGCTAATTTATGCCCTGAGCCTGCATCATGTGAATGAGGTTCAAGGAATTTGTGCAACACAATATGTAAGACTTTATAAGACGTCTCTTGGCCACACTTTGTTTGATTAGCCTGAAATAAGGCTCAGAACCTTATGTGGTGAGTGTAGTTGACTTCAGTTCATCTGATACATACCCGGTCCCCCAGAACAAGAGAAAAACAGAATTTCTTCTACCCTGGTATCCCTTCATATTAGTGTATTGCATAGTTAGAAATTATTCATTTGTGCACAGAAGCCAATGCTGGACAAATATTTACAAAATTCCGGGGGAAAATTAGGAGTTAAAACCAATTAAGAGACACAAATGGTGAAAGAGGAGAGCTGTGAAACTGATCAGTCTTTTTTTTTCAAATTTCATAAGCCCTTGTACACTTACTGCCATGGTAATGAACAGGAGTGGATGATACGTGTTTTGCTGGTTTTAACTTTTAAGAAATGAGGAAGGCAGTGAGCAGTATTCTTTTAATTCTGTTTTCAGCTAGTATTCTATTTTTCAGCTGAAAGGTCTGTTTCAAATGTCAAGAAAATAACTGTTCAAAAAAGGCTATCGAAACACATGCACGTTCTTGCAGGGAGGAAGAGCAACACGTTGCTTCCTAGACATTTTATTTGGCTGTCACAAAAAAGGAGGACATTGGCTGACACCAGAGGGAGCTGCATTCCTGTATCGCTTTCTTACTGAAGGGTTAATTGTGAATAGAACCCTTTGAGACAAGAGAAAAGGTTGTGAAAAGAATAATAAGCTGAATAATACATTCCTTAATTAAAAAAACAAATAATAATGTATCCTCTTATTTAAATGAAAAAGCTTGTGCTCTGTTAATAAAAATAAATGCCATTATGATAGACCAAGAAGAACAGCTAGTAACATCGGAGGGAACATAACTTGCCTTTTGAAAATGTCAAATTTTGGTATATCTCTGGTCAGTTAAGCAAGTTTTGCAAATACAGTAAAATAAGCTTTTCACAGATGTTGAAATAATTTTTTTGCAGAAGTCTATATTGTCATCTAATTTAATAGGCAAACAAGATCACTGGACTTTCTAATCTGGTATCATGCATCCAGCTGTGACCAAGATCCTAAGGCATTATTATTATTTTAATTGTCATAGTCATCTGTCATTCTCTTCATTGTACGGTGTGAAAGAAGAACAGAGTGTTTCATCAAGCAGTCCCATAATGATGTAGGTTTTCTGAAGTGTTAATGACACTCTGAAATATTCATTCTATACAGTGGAATTAATTTTTATTCCTTACTCTTCTAACATATTACCTATAAATTAAATGGAATGAAATCAGGTGTGTTTGCTAATGTAATTTTTTTCCTCAGAACATATATTTATTTATTCAACTTTTTGTGACAGTGATCAGTGTTATCACTTGTAATCGTATCTTTCATAATCCACTCAAAATTGAAGATATATTTGTAGGGAGTACACAGACAGCAACATACACAAATACTGGATCGCAAGCGTTGCATACATATATACCCTCACAAATAGTATTCTTTTGAAGGAAAGTTGTACATTCCACTAACAGCAAACATTTTGCTTTGCTTGAAAAAGCATTTTGTTAAATATACTTCAGGCTAAATAAAGAGACTGCCAAGAGGCGTGTAGGTAGAGACATCATGGTTGGCATACCACTTCAAACACGACAGGTTGTTTTTAATGTATTTCCCCTTTGCGGATTAGTGTTCATAAGCATAGGCAAATTATTCCCTGCAATATGTTTGTGGCTGTCTGCAGCATAATGAAAAGATTTTTGAGACAGATTATTTGCAATTGGAGCTCATTAATGAGGTAGGTGAATTGTAAGCCTGATAAAATTACATAGTTAAACTGTAGCCTTAAAATACATCTATAGAAGGGAAATTGTTGGAATTTGGAGCCCTGCAATTTTTTTATTCTATATATGAAAATTGACACTAGATTTTAATTTGCCTGGCTGAATATTATGTGAGTTGTCTAATTAAATTGAATTATATATATGTCAATATATTATCTGAAACAATATATTATTATACTAAATTTTAGTGAATGTATACTAGAAGTTTAGTAATCTTGCTCTGCATGGGTCACATTTTAAAGTGATTCCTCTTGCTTCAGATACAGGTTAACGAACATAAACTTTACAGAGTTTTAAGATATATATTAGAAAGCTTATGTTAGGTGAGTTGGCAGCTAAGTAGACTTTACTAACTTTCCATCTCTATTTTACCATGGCCTGGTCATTAAAGACAAAGGTTCTAAGAATGGCTGCACCTTTGGTCTGCTGCTCACTGTGCCTAATAGCAGATGCTTCAAAATTAAGGGCAAGTCGAGGAGGTACGATACTCCTGCTGATCTCACAACCTCCAACTCTCTCCCGTGTGGAAGCCTCTTCAACCAGCTGGCATTTCTTTGTATTTGTTAATGCTCGGTGTGTTTCTTTTGCGTGATTTAGTTTTGTTGGCAAACTTCAATCTCATCTTTTTTTCAGGTCATTCATGGATATCTTGAATAGCATAGGTCCCAGTACAGAAACCTATGAAAATTCACTTTTCTCAACTGTGAAGACCAGTTATTTACTCCTGTCGTCTGTTCTGTACCTTTTGAGGAATTATTTATCTATGCCATGTCTTTTTTTTTTTTTTTTTTATGACCTAGCTGTTAAGTATTCCTAAAAAGCTTTTATTAGGGCCTTTCAAAAATCTCTTGGAAATCTAACTAGATGATAGCTCTCCATCCTTGTGATTATAAGCCTTTTGGAGATGGGGGGGGCTTGCTTGTCAAAGTGGGGGGGGGGGGGAAGGCCTACAGGAGTGGCTTCTGTGAGAAACTGCTAGAAACTTTTCCAGTGGCCAGTAGAGCACATGCCAGCCAGCTCTAAGATGGACCCATGGATGGCCAAGGCTGAGCCTGTCAGTTACAGTGGTAGCACCTCTGTGATAACATATTTAAGAAGGGGGGGGGGGCTGGGGAACTGTGCAACAGCAGCCAGAGAGAAGAGTGAGATATGTGTGTGAGAGAAACAACTCTGCAGACAGTAAGGTCAGTGGAGAAGGAAGAAAGAAACTTGTTACTCATCCTTTTCTCATGATACCTGAATCATCTTCTCTTTTGATCTAAATGTTGAAGTGAACGAATGAGATTCTTATTTTATTTAAGTACAAGCTAGTCAATTACTAGAATTTTGATCTTTTGAAGTAGAATTTATTATTTTACCGTGTAATTTTTAATAGGCTGGTTCTAACTAACCTAGGTGTAAATATCTGAATTTCTGTTTTGAAAGTCTTCTAAACAGTAGGATTGGAAACTGTACTTCATTTTGAGAAATGTTGAGATAAATTTCATTTGGAAGATTAGTTATTCCTCATAAGGAGCAGCTTAAGATGCCGAAAATAATCCTTTTATACATACCAAAGAAGCTAAGCAGTCTAATTCCTTGTGTATCAGCAGAGTTAAATCAATTTGTACTAGCTGGGTATCTGTCCTGTAATGTTTTAAATCGTTTCATTTCTGATTAATAAATTGCAAATTAAATATTTCTCTTTTGTTTACTTTTCTGAATCATTCTTAATGAGGCCAGTAAGCACAGGTTGTTACAAGTGATACTCGTGCATCTTAGATTTACTTTCTTAAACAAAACAGTTAGAAATCTTTTTCAAGGCAAACTCATCTGGCTGTCTTGTGATATGCTTGATTTATTGTTTTTTCCTATTTCAGGTAAATATGCTGAAGATATATTTGGTGAACTTTTCAATGAAGCACACAGTTTCTCATTTAGAGTCAACTCCTTACAAGAACGTGTAGATCGCTTATCTGTCAGTGTTACACAACTTGATCCAAAGGAAGAGGAATGTAAGTTAACTCCTGCTTTGAAGATTTCTTATTTTGTGACCCAGACACCACTGATACATCAAATGGAAATAATAAGTTTAAATTATATTTATAAGAACAGAGAGCAAAGCATCATGAGAGAGAGGTCCATTTCTACTTCTGCTAGTTTTATAGCCTCAAGCAGCTTTCAGAGCTCAGTGTTTTCATGGTTACTGAACAGTGCTGTTACCAATGAATTTGCATAAAAACTGCTATAGGAGTATGTGTCACTTCAGTACTGCTGTGTATCAGTGTTAATGGTATGTAATATTATGTAAATGCTTGCAAATATGTCTTCACCCTTTTTTTTAACCTTCCTACTAATTCCCATGGGATGTAACCGTTTGTCCAAGTAGGATTTTTCCATTTAGTTTGTTACCGTCTTACTTTCTGTATGAAGCTTTGGTTGTATAGCTCCCTTTACTGCTGCTATATATCCCCTTGGATTCTTCCTAAATAGCTTTAAGTACTATAAATATTAGTACTGAGAAAACAAGTACTAACAAAAGTCAGTAGGGTATGGCTCATGCCTATAAGGTAGCATTTGTATGGATTTAAATGATGCATAGGCTTTGTGATGACTACAGGAACATCGACTACCTAATATATAAATGCCATGAAGCTTTTTTTGCCTTTGTGGATATCTGTTGGTTACAGGTAGAACTATGAAACATCTTGTAACCCCAAACAGTTTAGGGTGTTCTATACTACATGGCTAAGTCCTACCTAGAAAGTAGAGAAACATCCTATAATGAAAAATAACTTCAGATTGTTTGTGGGATCCGATTTTCAAGTATAGAAAGCTGTTTCAGTTCCAAATGTCTAGGTATGAGAGTTGTGTGTCATTCAGGAAAAAGGAAGTGTCAAACCAGGAGCGTGTTCTTCAAGCTGCCTTTAATTATCAATGTTGAAACTTCAGTAATAGCAAAATTAAGCTAAGGAAGTTCTGATTCTGTATTTTGTGTGACATTAATTTTTGAACAGATTTTTTAAGGTGGCTGTTCACAGGTTTTCCATGGAATCATGACTGGCCTAAGGGAATTCTTACATTAATGGGATTTTCCATGTCTCTTGACAACTAAGCATAAATCATACACATACACCTCTTTTTCCAATAAAATACCGTGTTTACTAGATAATGACAAAAAAAATCCCTTCTGTGTACGGTAACAAATGGTCAGCCATCGTAATCTTGTGAGAGCTGTAATACTCTGGACTGTTAAGGTAATTTCTGCGTTTACCCTTCACAGCAAAGTTTCTGCTTTAAATCAGAGTGGGATATATGTTGATATGGCATATCTAGTATGGCAGCCATTCACATTTCAGGAAAATGGAGAGACCATTTTAAGACATAGGGTTAAAGCATCTAAGGATGTTATAGGATATCAAGATGGAAAATTGTACTTTCCTGTATAAATGGCCTTTGACAAGTTTGACTGTAGGTTTCAGCACTAAATATCTGTAACTGTTTGATGTTAGAGAATTGCTGGAAATGTTTTTAAATAGTATGTAGTCCAAATGCACCAGATCAATAACTTTTCACAGTACTGTGTACTGCTACAGATGTAGCATTTGCAAAGCTGTACAGCTAAAGAAAGGGACAAACACCATGATTAAAGAAAATGGGGCTGAAAAGAGGTCTACTTGATCAGGACTGGAGTGGCTAAAGTGTGACTCGAGTCTGATACCCTGGATGTGTCTCTCACACCATAGAATAGCAGTGACTTCTAGTACTTCAGAGGAACATAATGCAGTCCTCAACGTGAGGAACGATTAAATGACTATTTTTATTAACGTCAGAATATCCAGTCCTTGAGCAATACCCAGTGTTCCTTATTCAGAAACGTCTGTGCAGAATGTGTCACCAGATGAGGACAAAGGCGATGAGAGAAAATTTGATATTATATTTCCTTAAAAATTGGGGATCAGGAAACTGTTTCTTCTTCAGTATCCTGTTTTGGGCTTTAAAATTATCAGAAATCATTTTGGTTTAGTCCTGATCGTTGCTAAAATAGCTGGAGGATGTTAAGCCATGAAGGTGTGGGGAAAACATTTGGATTTACCTTTCTTAACCCTCCATGCAAGTATTAGGCAAATTTCGGTACTTCTGCTCAGCTAACAGCACGTGTAAAATGGGCTATGCTTGTAAAATTAGTCTCATTTGCTAGTTCTTTGCCAGGAGGCAGTAATAGAAGATTTAATGTGTTCCTTTGGGTCCGTACGATTACACAAGAGGAAGAAATTAAGATTCATTTAAAGCTAAGTGGCATGAACAAAAGCAGTCCAAGTCAGATTCATTGAACAAAGTGCAGATACTTGACAAGATGTTTCCGGTAGAGTCAAAGTATTAAAAAGCTCTGCATTTTTTTTAATAGTTTGTGTGTTTGAATTATTACAGTATCTCTGTGAAAGAATGCAAGCAAATTAAATGAAGGTTAGGATTGTATCCTGAAGGAACTAATGCGCCTGGTACACAATTTTTCTATCGTGGTAGAATTGCTATGAACTTGGTTTGGTTTGAATTACTACACTGATTGCAAATTTTCAGCTACTCAGAATTATTAATATCATACTGTAATCAATTTTTTTACATACTTCATGCATTTTACATACATGTGTTTTCTTCCTCTCAGAAGAAATACTGAGTTTTGCATGCTGACAAAAAGAAGTCTTCTGCTTTCCTTCAGTAAATGGAACCTTATTTCAATTGTATGGGAAAATAGCCTATATGTATTTAAGTTACCATATCTGGGGTCTTTTTAGGATGGAAAAACACATTCTTGCTATGGAGGTGAACTAAGCTTGATGGTTTCAGTAGCCCTGCAATGTAAGATATCCTTATAGGTCAGAAAATAAACCCTAAAATGGTTGCAAGAAACTATACTCTTAATTTCAGTATTTACTTTATAAATTGTAACATTGCTAACTCCATATATAGCAAGTTTTATAACTATAATTTTTTTTAATTTACCATAGTTTTGTGAATTTACTTGTACCATTGAGCTTGAAGTACTACTGCAAGTAAACAATTCAATATCTGTAGAGATTGACAGCTTTTAAAAGAATATTAATTTCAGCTTTTGTGTTCTTCTTTGAAATGCTGATGCACAGTAGGGCTCTGATGTGCAGTGTAATGAACTATTAGAAAGTAGTTGTGTATCATTCAGAAATAAATGGTATCATTGTAGAAGGAGAATCCATAAACTAAGAGTTTATCTGCGTATTTTGGTATTATTTTAGTGGTTATTTAAAAATGAACTGCCTAGTTCTATTTAAATCTCAAACTGGAGAGGATTTTAATCTCAAAGGCAAATTCTTGTTTTCTGCAGCGTATCTGTTACAAATGTGACAAGCAACTTAATGGCAGAAGTGCTATGGGTGAGCAGACTGGCATAATTCAGGAGAGGAATCAATGTTGTGAATTATATTTCAGTAGGCTTCTGACTTTAAATACATGTGCTTGTTTTTTTCTAAACGTTCTAGAAATACTGCCCTGTCATAAAAAGGATAGTAGTTTAGAAGTTTTGCTGGGTTAATGCTAGAGAGAGATTTTATGTTTTGCTATAGGCAAAAACAAAACATGGCATCTGGTAGGGAGAAATCTAAAAAGCTTGACAGGTAATTGTTGTCTGTATACTTCTGAAGATGGAAGACTCGGGCAGCTTTCAGATTAGGATACTCAGCCCACTGTGAGATTTTGAAGGAAGGGTAGGATATCCCATTTTAAGGGGCAGCTGACAGTCTCTAGCCTCTGAGGAGGAATTTGGTGGCTTGAGTATAAATGTAGTCAAAATGAAGAACAGGAAGCACATGAAAATTGGGTCATTACCTCCATGTGTAATATGTTAATGTGGAAAACAACCCCATTGTCAATTAATTCATAAGAATTTTTACACCCCAAATTAAATAAAGAAAAAGACTGCTAAATTAAACTGTATAGCAGGTCACTTTTCCTGCCACTTTTCCACTTAAATGGAAGTTGGATTTGAGTGTGTCTCCCTCAAATATCTGTGCAGATGGACTGAGCTCCAACTGCTCTCTGTGCTTTTTCTCAGCCCTTGGTTCAATTTATGGGTTAATTAAAAGTGAATCAGTTTTAAATCAGTGTGTCCAAGGCTTAATAGTTCAGTGGTAAAGCCATGATATTGCATAATTTGTGGTTTGTATATAAAAGAGTGATCTGGTCAAAACAAAATGTCATTTGCTAAATAATGTGGCAGTTTTGTTAAGACTCAGCAGCAGATTCACTGCTTGCTGTGGCTGCGTGATTTGAATCTTCCCTAACGAGCTGCTCAGGGCTCCCTGGTCTTACATGCTACATTTAAAGCAGCTTCTGAGTCCTCGTAAATGTTAGAGCAATCATTTTAAATCTTCTCTTTGCTTACCCCTACTAGTTAGGCTACATATAGTCTCTATCCAAAGAGTGCTTGAGCTGGTTTGGATTTTTTATTAAATCAGTATTTCAGAAAATTTGAATTTCTTGTGTTGGGGCCAATCCCAAAAGAGAGTAGTTTCCATTCTGCAGAAGTAGTCCCTGTGTTATTATACCTGCAGTGACCAGTCAGAAGTATTCTGATGGCAGAGAAACCTAACATGTGTGTGATTCTAGGCATCGTTGAAGTGCATAATAATTAAAAAATTAAAATATATAACACAGAATTCAGACTTCAAGACTGTAGCCTCTTCAGGAACTGAATCGCACAAATCTTAATCTGAAAAGAGTTTTCAACGCCCTCCCTCCCCAGTTAATTACCTTTAATTGGAATCTGATGGCTGAGTTATTAATTCGGTATTGTTATTCTTTCTTCCTTGCATTTTTCAAATCGCTGGGTAAAATTTTGAATAGAGGAAGGGAATTGTGGACATCCGAGTCCATTGATTTGTATATCATTTCCCATAGTCATTCAGTTCTGCAAGGAATCATACCTGTGGCATCTGAAAGTTCGTGGTCTTTAAAGTTGTCAGGATGAAATTGTGCAGAAAGTAGTGAGAGAGCAAGCTTTTAAAAGAAATTTATTTATTTATTTACTGCCTTTAGCAGTTTGTTTGGGTTTTTTTGTCTAGAACTGTGTCATAAATTGTACCTCTCCAGGAGAAGAAAAATTGTATGTAAAATAAAATGTAATATTTAATAGCTTTGAAATGTAAAAGTAGCTTCTTTCTGTCAGTATACTGATGTCCTCCATGCGTGACTTTTACTACAAATTGGGGATTGTAGTTTCATGAGAGGCTTAAGAGGAGGTGAAATATTATTGTGTATATATATTACTGATGTGTTCTTGTATTTAACTTGTAGTTCAGCCCAAAAGAAACCCGGTTATTTTATCCTATTAGAGTGCAATTTAAATTTCCCTTTTTTTCCCCCCGGTTTGTTGTTGATTACAAATAGAAATGGACTGGTATCTCTTTCTCAAAACCAAACATACAAAAGGTTGGTAGCTTAGCTTTCTGACAGAGATAATTTTTAATTCTGTGGAAGATACTGTTGTGTAGAGAAAGCTAGGTTGGCTGATGCAATAGATCTTGTAAAATTCAGGCAACAGACACACTAAAGATAAACTGGCATTTGTTCAGATTGTTGAATGAATGTTTAAAATTGAGAACATCTCAGCATTTAAGGAAATTGTTCATTGCAGTAAACACAAGTGGTGTAGCAGATGGACACACAGTAAGATGTATCCCTGAGAAATTTAGGATCTTGGGCTATGTGATGGTTCTGGTGCTAGTTAGAAATTAGGCAATTGGAAGCTTAAATTATTCAGCATCAAGTCAAATGCTTGCAGCATTTCCACTTCCTCTTCAGTGTCTCATCTCTTCTCACACCTGAATTCATACGTTCCATTTATTTGACCTGTCCTCTTGATGTGCCAGTTTGTCAATCAGCCAAAGCTAATGGCTGAATGACCAGTCAGTTTTTCACGTATTCTTCCCGCTGAGGTGCCAGCCATGCAGGGATTCTGTCTCTTAGCCAGCTGGCAAGCTAAACAAATGTCTTTGTAAAGCTAAACCATGCACAGCCCGGGATTATTCTGTTCTTGCAACATGGGACTTACCTGATCCCTGTCTGTAGGCAAGTTACCTCAGAGTCATGGAAAAAATTCTACACTGAAAGAGTGATGAGGCATTGGAAAAGGCTGCCCAGGGAGGTAGTGGAGTCACCATCCTTGGAGGTGTTCAAAAAACATGTAGCCATGGTTTAGTGGCCATGATAATGTTGCGTAGACGGCTGAACTTGATAATCTTGGAGGTCTTTTCCAGCCTTAATGATTCCAGTACTTTGTGTGCCATATTTGCCATTTCCTTAGTAATGTAGTCAGTCATTTGGAATGATGGCATGCTTTGCAGTCAATGCTGGGCATTGGGTATCAGCATGGGAAGTGATGTTAACTGTTTGAAATTCCACAGTGTATGTTTTCTATGAAGACCTTTGCTGTGTAGTGTAGTTTTAAAGAGAAAATAATCTATGCTTGTTGTTGGGGATTGATTAATTATCCTAAGGTGTATTATCCCTTGGTACATGTTTACAAAAAATGGAGATTTAAATAAGAAAATGGAAATTATGAATTAGCGTGGCTCTATATGCTCGCTGAAGAAATTAAGGAATGCTAATTAAGAGTTTATAGAACAATGCACATCTCAATAATATGGTGTCACATACTCTGTGAGCATTTTAATATTAAAACAAAAACCTGTTTTTTCTTGTTGGAATAAATTATTTTATTTTATTGCCTTCAAATGTACACAGGAGAGAAGTAGGCTAACTTTTATTTTTGTTGGCCTAGTCTGCAATAAGTGACAGACAGTTTAAAGACTTGCAGGATTGCCAAGCGACTCTGGACAAGTACATTTGATGAGATTTGTAAAACCAGCAACCCAAATGAAAAACAGCTGAAGTATAAAAGAATTTAAGACTAGGTTTTTAGGCAAGGTGAACCCCAGTTATTCTAATTTTGAAATTTTCCAAGCAAATAACAACCTCTTCTTCATGATAGGTGCAAAATATAGTTATTTCTGGATGCAAAAATGCCTACAGAAATTGAGACTCCTAGCTGATAGTCATACATTATAACGCTTCTTTCAGATACTTAAAAAAGCTTCTGAGCAACTAATTAAAGGTATTAAAAAGAAGAAAAGACACTGCAAAGAAATAGAACCTAAGGGTAAAAAGGGGGAGACTTCCCTAGGAACACACACACTTGCTAAATGTAATGAACTTCAAAAGCCAAACTGAAAATCAGATAAATCCCATCTTTAGCCTCACAAAGGATGCTGCCAATACACATAAGTAAGAAGACAGAACATTCCAGGAATTGCAAATCCTCTGGAAAAAAAAAAAAATCCTGCCTTCTGCCCTTTGGTGATCATACAATAGAAATTCAGTTCTCTGTGTGTGTATGTCTGTGTATGTACACTTGTATGTGTTACAGGATGCAGCCTTCAGCTTAACCAGATGCACTCTTAAAAAATCATTGCCGAAGGCCCTGGTGATATAGGAGGGGGTGTCCTCTCATCTTCAGTAAAGGAGCACTACTATCAACCTGCTTGTATAAAATAAACATAATTATTTATAGGTAAAATGCACGTGCTGAGGATACACTTTTTGCTAGTATGTTTTAAAAGTGTTTTGAGTGTTATGATTAAAAATTAAAAAATAAAACCCCAAAGCAATGAAAAGGGCTGCTGCTCTATCTAGTGGAAGTTTAACACTGGCTTCAAAGTTAGTCTTGAGACACCCTGGAACTTCACAGATGCAGTAACTGGAGGTGAGAGTGAGAAATAAGAGACTGAACAGGTACACTGTTTCCAGAATTAAAAGTGCAATTTTTATCAGTTTTGATCACTTTTCCATTAATCTTTTTCTAAATTTTTAATGGTTGTGAAAAAGAAAAGTATACATGGGCTTTAACAGCAGTAAGTCAATATATTTCAAACCATTGTTTAATCTATTGTGTTCACCTAGTGTTGTTTTTCTTTGAATCTTGTATACAGATAATTGCTTATTCCTATCTATTGTGGTTAAAAACTCAAAAGTGTCTCAACTGAATTAAACAGAGAAGTCTCATCTCAAGTAAACAGTCTGATTAAAAAAACCGAACATTTGATTAGTTTCATGTGTTGGAACATAGTATCACTTCCCATCAAAACTCACTGATATCAGGAGCATGAGCTTAAGTGATTTGCTGGTTTAGCATCTCAGTGGGCCCTCAGTGCAGCTGTTGCCTACATGCAAGGAATGTGAAGTTTGACTTGCTGATCTATAGCACAAGAGAAAGAGTAATTTTTTAGTACCAAAAGGACTGTGAAATGGAGGTGGTAAATGTTATTAGGTACTTCTGAACTACAGAATATTTTATAGCTACAGTAAGCAATTTGTTGAACTATTTTGGGGAGATAGACTTCTGATATCTATGTAGGTGAGCAAAAATGTCCTGTGAAGCTAAATAGGGAATAATGTGCTACAACATTACAAGCATGCTTTTCTCATACTCTGGCAATACCTTGCCATGGCAGTAGTGCTAGGTTAGTTTATATTTGCGGTAAAATGCATAAGATGCTAGCAGTAATGTTTGATATTTATATTCTAATCAGCATTGAGCAATTCCAGATGAATCCAAATAAACTTTGTTGTTATTTTTTTAAATGCCCATATCTCCTTTCAGTGTCACTGCAGGACATTACGATGAGGAAAGCTTTCCGCAGTTCCACAATTCAAGATCAACAGCTGTTTGACCGCAAAACTCTGCCCATTCCTTTGCAAGAAACTTATGACATTTGTGAACAGCCTCCTCCACTTAACATTCTCACCCCTTACAGGTTAGTAAAATAAAATTAACCAAAAACAATTTCTAGCTTATTTAATGCAATAGAGATGCTATATCCAGGCACCTTGCTCATGTTGAGCAGCACTTGAATATCTAGGAGACACACAAGAGAAATGTGAAGCTGCTGGAGGAATATGGGCAGCAGAAAATACTGTGTTAAAACTTTACTCAAATGTAACCCCAGTGTAACAATGGTAAGAAAAAAACATTTTTATTATCTATGTGTAAGAAACTACGTAATGCTCTTGCATGCAAAGTGAAGAAAATAAGCAGTTAAATATGTAGAAAGAAAGGTCTTCAATGAAAATTAATGTTCCTTGCTGTCCCAAAGTCAGTTTGAATCTGTACTTGAACACAAGCAGCCACACAAATTTGCTCATTATTTTAAGAGCAAGTTTTGAGTCACTGGAATGGGAGTTCTCTGATTTATGAGACTCTCTTTTTATCTACAGCTTGCGTTAAAGTTATTTTTCTAAAATCAGGACCTTGAATACAAGGAAAGATAGTAAAGAATGATGACACAGGAGGTCAATGTTCATCTTTTTAATGTTCTTCAATAAAATACATCAGGGTCTGAGATACTAGATATTCCTTAATATGCCTTTCCTTTTCTTTAATGTTTGGATTCATGTGTTGTCAACCCCGTTTGTGTCACTGTATTTCAGGGATGATGGAAAAGAGGGTTTGAAGTTTTATACCAATCCTTCATACTTCTTTGATCTTTGGAAGGAAAAAATGTTGCAGGACACCGAGGACAAAAGAAAAGAAAAGAGGAAGCAGAAGGTATATGTGTTAGCTTTCTATAGCTTATGGGTGGTTTTCCTGGAAAGGGTTTGCTTGCAGAAATAGTACTCTTTAGGTTATGCAGTTAATAACAATCCAGACTTTACAGAGTCAGCTTCGTTAAACTCAAACTACTTCCATTCATTCAATTCCATCAACTTTAACATTAAGTAAATATTTAATAATAATAAAATATTATAGAAGGGCTTAGACCTTTCATGCTGTCTTAATGCAACTAACAGCAAGTTTGCAGAACGTGCAAGTCTTCTAGCGGTGGCTCAAAAAGGAGACAAAAGGAGGAATGCAGCAAGAATAGAGAATGTCACTGGAACACTTTTTTATAGTACAAATTTCTGACAATCTTACAGGTGAAAAAGCATGAATGCGCTTAGATATGTGTACTCTAAACTAGAAAGAAATTAATATGACTAGAGTGCTTTGTTTATACTTAACAAATTAAAAATTAAATTAAAAGTATAAAACATTTTTGCAAAGTTAATGGTATTTTTTCATTTCACCATTATTGTCTATTTCATATATAGAGACAGTAAATATTGTCAGATTCATAATTTCATTTCAGACTTAGAATAACAAGCTGCTTATACAGTTATTTTTCTCATGTATTATTCAGCTAATTATCCACTAGACTGAAGTTTCTGCTTCTTAAAAAGTCTTTTTGATTTACATATCATATATAGACCAAAAGTAATTTTTCTTGCACTTGCATTAATATTGGTTTTCATTATTTTGCGGCTGATATTTAAATGCAACTAATTAAAGAACACTGTCTTAGTTGTCAGTTTTGTTTGCACAACTCTCCTACAGCAGAAAAATCTAGATCGCCCTCATGAACCAGAAAAAGTGCCAAGGGCACCTCATGACAGACGGAGAGAGTGGCAGAAGTTAGCCCAAGGTCCGGAGCTTGCAGAAGATGATGCTAACCTCTTACATAAGCACATTGAAGTTGCTAATGGCCCGGCTTCACATTTTGAATCAAGGTTTCTTTTTATTTTTCCTATCCTTTACTAAATGCAGATATTCATACTACATAGTGAATATGCTTGAGAAATGGCAAATGATGAGATGCTACTGCTCTTCTTAAAGTGCACTGGAAATCATTGGTTTAGCCTCATCGAAACTCAGTTTTAAGATACTTAATGTGTCCTTAAAGGAGTAGTTATTATCTTGTTGCTTTCGCAAGTAGCACATTTCCTTGAAATTCATTGTATCCTTAAAGTTCTGTTGTTGTCTGGAGCTTGAAGAAGGTGTAGTGTCAGTGTTGCAAGCCTGCACCCAGGCGTGTCACTGCATTCCAGTCTTGACCTACAAAATCCCTATTATTCCAGTCTCTTGACTTTTCTTAAGCAGACACTGCCAACTACACAGTGGGCATGATGTGAACAAACGTCCACTTGGAACTCAAATCAGAATGCTGAGCTTCTCTTTACTGTTGAGCAAATCCAAGATTTGATTGACGTTTCTGGTTACAGTCTATTACAAAAGCTAACCTGTTGGATTCTCATTTCACAGCACGTATTTGCTGGTGGCTAAAAGTAGCATTTCACATAGTAAATACCTGCTGTGTTCACGCGTCTGGTGTTTGTGCAAAACCAAGTCCATTTTACCAGCCAAGAATCATCTAATAGGAAAGAGGGCTGACAAGCAGTATTAGGGGCTTTAGGTCTATGTTTCTGGGGGGTTGGTTTTTTTTAATTGAAAAGTCTTCAAAATAGTTTGATTTTTCCCGTATTCCTCGCTGGCCAAAAGCACAGCCTTCAAGTAAACTTAATAGTCAGAGTGGATATTTATGGTAAATTATCATAGGAGATATCTCTATGAGATAGTGTTTGCTGTCTGAAAAATGGAAAAACCTGCTTTTAGAAACCTTAGCTCAATTCAGAAAGTAAAAGTGGCTTCAGCATTTCACTCAGTAGGGTACAACTCAAGTTATGATGATTAGCATTTTCCTGAGAACTTGATAGTATCTCACCTTCGTAAACTGCTGTGTCAAATCATTGACAGAAACATCTGCTTCCCCGCTGTCCTCTGCCATGTTGCACATCAGATTCCACATTAGATATGCTCGTTGCAGGACTCCTTTTATATCCAGGCCCTTGGCCTAAACCTTGATTATCTCAGTACCAGCAATGTGATTGTGAATAATGCTGTAGTCCTTGGGAGCACTACATGTGCAGAGCATGTCGTTCAGATACAGGAAGCACTGTGCTTTTGAATAACAAAGTTAGAACTTCACTCCTGAAAATTGAATAGGGTTTAGATACTGCTAGATACAGTGGTGGCAACATGTGGAAACGTAGTGTTTCTTTACTTGTTGGAAAATGTTCTGCAAACACATGTCCTCTGAATTGAATAGAGAAATTAAAAAAAAATCTTTGAGTAGTAAATTAAAATTTCCTAAATGATCAGGTCCTTTGGGTGTGTCCAAAGTTGCCATTAACAAGTAAGTTGTGTCATCTTTATATACTGCTACTACTCAATAATAGATACTTAGATTATCTTCATAGAATCAGAGAATCATCAATTTTTGAGGTTAGAAGGGACCTTAAAGATCATCCAGTTCCAATCCCTGTGCCATGGGCACGGACGTCTTCCACTAGACCAGGTTGCTCAAAGCCCCATCTGGCCTGGCCTTGAACACTTCCAGGGATGGAGTATAAACAACATCCCTGAGCAACCTGTTCCAATGTCTCACCACCTTCAGAATAAAGAACTTCTTACTAATTTCAAATCGAAATCTACCCTCTTCAAGTTTAAAGCTATTACCCCTTGTCCTATCACTACAAGCTCTTGTAAAAAGTCCTTCCCCAGCTTTCTTGTAGGCTCCCTTCAGATACTGGAAGGCCTTAATAAGGTCTCCCTGGAGCCTTCTCTTCGCCATCTGAACAACCCCAACTCTCTCAGCCTGTCCTCATAGGAGAGGTGCTCCAGCCCACTGATCATCTTCATGGCCCTCCTGGGGATCTGTTCCAACAGGTCCGTGTCCTTGTAGTGGGGGCTCCAGAGCTGAAGGCAGTACTCCAGGTGGGGTCTCATGAGAGTGGAGTAGAGGGGGAGAATCACCTCCCTTGACCTGCTGGCCACACGTCTTTTGGTGCAGCCCAGGATACGATTGGCTTTCTGGGCTGCACTTGCACATTGTTGGCTCATGTTGAGCTTTTTGTCCACCAACACCCCTAAGTCTTTCTCCTCAGGACTGGTCTCTATCCATACTACACCCCACCTGTATTTGTCCTTGGCATCGTCCCATCCCAGGTGCAGGACCTTGCACTTGGCCTTGTTAAACTTTGTGAGGTTGGCGTGAGCCCATCTCTCCAGACTGTCAAGGTCCATCTGGATGGCATCCACTCCTTCCAGCGTGTTGACTGCACGACACAGCTTGCTGTCATCCGCAACCTTGCTGTGTTTGCTGATACCTTCCTTATATCTGTTTTATAACTACAGGTCTACGGTAGTGAGTTCTTTGTATATAGTGGAATATAGATCCTCTGACAGAAGTTCAGTGAAATTATTCAGTTGTAAATTCTACCATTCTAACATCAATGGGTGTTTTATGAATGTTGTAAAATAATAGGGTTGCATGTATGTAGGGCTTGAGGAGCAGAAACGATTACTGAGTGGAAGGTCTGTTCCATAATACGCTCTGGTATATGTGTCTCTGATTGTATTGCTGTGTTTACTTAACTCAAAATAATGTGACTAATAAACACTAAGATCACACACTTACTATTGAAATTGTCCAATATGCCTGTGAAAATCATTAAACCCTTGAGCTGCTAGAAGCAATGGCATGGAAATTGGGTAAATTGTTAAAAAGCCTTAAGTACAATGTGCAGCATTGGTGCAGAGAAGATACTTGAATTCAGGAATCAGACGAAAGTATAGAACAGTAGCTGAGGGCACTAATTCTTTACTCCTACTAAAGGTTACGTTGGATCATTTTTCACTGTTCTCTTACAGATCTCAAGCCTATGTGGACCATATGGATGGATCATATTCACTTTCTGCGTTACCCTATAGCCAGATGTCTGAACTTCTGAACAGAGCTGAGGAGCGAGTGTTGGTCAGACCACACGAACCACCACCGCCACCTCCAATGCATGTAGCAGGAGATGTGAAACCTGTGCCTCCTTGCGTTAGGTACGAAGTGGTCCAGCCACATGCAGATTTCTTGGGGAGTTTTAGTTTTCTACCACCCAACTAATAGTCATTAGCATTATTTCCACGCAGCCTGGGCAGTGGACACATCCCAGGGGCTCTGTCAGTCCACAGCCCTGCCGTGCCTGCAGCTGCAGGGACACGCAGGATCTGGAGAGAAAAGCCAGCATCAAAACCCTGTAGGGTGCTGTTATGGAGATGGGCCTCACCTTGCCATTTAATATTGCGACTGTTGGCTTGAGTTAAATGACAAGACAAGTAACTGTATGGAAAATGTTTCTGTGAAAGATGTTGGAATCTCAGGATTTAGATTTGGAAATCTGAGATTTGTACAACTGAGACTACATGAAAGGAAGAATATATCGCAGTAAGACAGCTGTCAAAACTGTATATTCATCACAGCTGCTAAATTACAGGTGCTTTTGTTGTTGTTCCCCAAAGTGTTTTTATTTTCTATTTCTCTGTGCCTTTCCATAGCTGGTTACATATTTAGGGTATTTTCTAGAGTGAGGCTTTGGTTGTGACTCCCCTGTTGTTTTATACCCCAAATTTCACTTTATGGTCAAGTACATAAGTACAAACTTGTAATAGAGGACAGTTACTTCGGACATAGTTGTTACATCAGCAAGATGTTAGTCTCTTGAAAAGAGCGTCTTTTTACTGTTCAGGAAACTATAGAGAGAAACGCATAACTCTAGATTAATTTTCCACAAGAGCTGAAGGAAATCCTCTAGTGGTCTTTCAGGAATATAATTTTACTGTTCCCTTTTGTTTTCTTCAATTCATTATTGCATTCACCTATTCATTGCACTATAAGGAGTATCTAGCATATAAATACACCTCTCTGTACATAGAATCATTGACTTTTAACCTCATCTTTTCATCAAACTTTAAATAGGTATTTCAAATGTAATTCATCCTCATTGCTCATACTGTTTTGTTTTGTTTGATTTTGTTTTTACAGTTCTGTGAATCAAAGCAGTTAACTGTTAGTTTCCCTTCAGAAAAAATAATTTGGATTTACTTGAGGATGGGGTGGGGGGAGTATTATACTAGTGTAGGACACCTTTAGTAAAGATGCAGGTTTGTATAAGATCATAAACTTAGTTAATATCTGAATTTGAGCAAAGGTCAGTTGGAAGACTGATGCATACTCCGTATTATATTTCCTTGTATGTGACCTATGAATACCTTGAAATCATCATAATGCATAAAGCTCTTTAATGCCCAGCATTCAGTATTCGTAAATTGCAGAAATGTGTCTATTGCTATTTTTTCCTACTCTCCTGCCCTACTAATGACTTTATTCTGTATGTTTCAGTTCTACTACTGGCTTGGTAGAAAATCGTCCTCAGTCACCAGCAACAGGCAGAACACCAGTGTTTGTGAGCCCCACTCCTCCTCCACCACCACCACCTCCTCTTCCATCTGCTTTATCAACCTCATCATTAAGAGCTGCAATGACTTCTACCCCTCCACCTCCAGTCCCACCTCCTCCACCCCCTCCCACAGCTGCTCTGCAGGCTCCAGCTGTGCCACCTCCACCAGCTCCTCTCCAGATAGCTCCTGGAGGCCTACATCCTGCTCCACCTCCAATTGCTCCTCCCCTAGCCCAACCCTCGCCTCCTGTCACTAGAGCTGCCCAAGTGTGCGAAGCTGTACCGGTTCACCCAGTTGCTCCGCAAGCTGAAGTACAGGGACTTCCTCCACCACCCCCACCTCCTCCCCTGCCCCCTCCTGGCATTCGACCCTCCTCCCCTGTCACAGTTGCAACTCTTTCTCACCCTACTCCTGTTCTGCACCCTCCTTCCACAACCATTGTCCCTGGCCCTCATGCCCCACTAATGCCTCCATCTCCACCATCCCAAGTGATTCCTGCTCCTGAACCCAAACGCCACCCTTCAACTCTTCCTGTGATCAGTGATGCTAGAAGTGTCCTGCTGGAAGCAATACGGAAAGGTAACATTTGGCTATTAATGGGCAAAAAGAACAGTCTCAGAAACTTGCTGAATACACATTAGCTTTGAGAGATGGAGCATCTCCCATGTGTAAGAAGGTAGTTTAGAGTAATGCATCTTAAGTCTGTTTCTGCTTTCTATTCTCTACAGTGTATGCATTGGCAAGTAGACTTTTTTCAATTTATAATTGCACTTACCAGGTGTGTAATTTGGATGGCAAAACCGGTTCTCTGTGGAAGTGATTTTGTTTAAAAAAAAAAAAAAAGTACATGTGTTTATAGATTATCTCTGGAGATTACATCTTTATTTCTGTTCATCTGAAAACGAAGCAATTTCTGATAACCTAAAGACTCTGTAGAAGACAAAAACATTATTTTTCACAGCCTGTTAGATAAAAGCAGAACAGATAATTGTCATTGGAATTTTGATCATATATCGATGTATTACGACAATGGATCAGTGACATTCAGAAATCATTGCTTAAGACTTAAAGCTGTTAAGTATTTAATCCTGACATGTCTCAATACAGTAGTGGAGCAGTCTCTGCACTGCAAGGTGCCCTGCTGGCAGAGGTGCAGGCCAGTGCTTTCTTGATGACCTAGGGAGAGGCTGTATGTACAAGCTATACCTTTCAGCTGATATGCCTATGGCCAGAAAAAATCCTCACTGCACTGTGAGTGCTGCTGTTTGGCTGTGCAGTGTCTGTGAACAGTTAATCTTTCTCAAATGTTTGGAGTACTACATTCTTCTGTTTTTTTCCCGGAACCTACAACACAGTACAGAATCTGTCTGGTACTGTAGTATGAGTGGATAGGCTATAATACTAATTCAGAATGCCTTTAAAGCATCTATATGCCCATGAATTGATGACATCATTCAATGTAAAGAAGGAACAACAGTTGAGTACAACAGTGGTGTGTGAACATTAGCAGAGAGTGTCTGCAAAAACCCTAACAAAGGAGAACCTGGTGGTAGAACTCAGGTGAAGCTTCTGACCAAATCTTGCACAAGAAACAAAGGCTCAAGTTCGCACAACTTGAATTCCGCCTAAGGACCTGTGCTTGTGTTGGCTGTCAGTTGATAACAGAGAATATTAAGTAGAGGATTTAAGTCATATTTAGGCTGTGCCAGTCTGTGGTGTTTTGAGTATAAAACCCCAAAAAATAGTCTCTTGTCATGTTTTCAACTGAGTTACTGGATTTAACTTTCTCATACTGTCAGTATGTTGTTTCTCTCTTGCGTTTGATCTTTAAGTGATAATTTATCCTAAAACAGACTGTTGCATGATCAAAACTGGGTTACAAGAAGTCCTGTCATGTTAGGATACTCAAATAGCTCTAATTTTTAATTGAAATCATGAAGAGAGAGTATAGAAAGAGTCTGGAAATGCAAGTAGTGAAACAGCTTATAATCACTTACAGCAGTACTAAAACTGGAGGTGTATTTTTAGTGGGAAGTCAGAAGCTGGATATTATAGTAGAAGAACTAATGACCTAGCCTGCCCTTGCAATTCCGACATTCATCCCTTTAAAAACTTGGCAGAGGACTTCTGTCTGAGGAGGGCAACGTCCTCAGCTTTCATTTTTGCTTGCAAAGCATTTTGCGAATCACGAGCTAAATACTTTGCGTGATGATAAAGGAGGGGAGTAACATGTTTGTGATTTGCTGTTCTTTAGGGATTCAGCTACGCAAAGTTGAAGAGCAACGTGAACAAGAAGCTAAACATGAGCGCATTGAGAACGATGTCGCTACTATACTTTCTCGTCGCATCGCTGTGGAATACAGCGATTCAGAGGATGATTCAGAATTTGATGAAGTGGATTGGTTAGAGTGAAATTACTGCATTGCTGTACACTGCAAAATCGAATGCTAATGTCCGTTGTGGTGCTTGTTCTTTGAAAGTTTGATGGTCATTTCTAGTGGTTTTTGTATTCTTTTCTTTACATAATTAATCCATGTTTTTCTACTTTTCAGTTTACAAAAAAAAAAGCTCCTAGTGCATCTTCGAAACTAAATGTTTTACAGCAGCTTTTCTTACACATCTTTTTTGAAAGGACATACTTTGTTCCAATAGACCACTAAGTATTAAGCATGGGCAGCTGTTGGTAGAGTAGCAGTTTCAATTTTTTGGCATATCTTAACTGTGCACTTTGTGAATTTTAAGTTAATGAAGGCAACTGAGATTGACATTCCAAGGGCAGCTGTATGTACTAATGAGCCTTATCCTACTTCTGATAGTGTTTTAAAACATTAAACCTAGCTATCAAGATACCACTGCCTCGATGACATCTGTACGCTGAAAGTACATATAGTTAGCAGCACTGAACACACTGAATGGAAAATGGATCTTTGGGGGGGGGGGGTTATTATTGTTTTATTGTTTTTAAATAATTATGGCCTTACTTGAATGTTTAGAGATTTCCCTTCCCTTCTTCCCTCCCAGGTACATATGGTGTGGTACTATTTTTGCCTGCATAATGGAAGTTTAATTTTTTTTTTCCTTGTGAAATCTTTTGACTTAAACATGCTGTGTAACTTATGTAACTGTTAAAATAACAGTTTGATTTAATAAATGGTTCATTTTAAATGTTCCTGGGTGTTGCTTTTTCAATGCAGCCTTCTTTTCACTGGTACACCTGAGGGATCCTTGGATTTCAAAGGTTTAATCTGTGGTCTACAAAGTTACAATAAATATTCTGCACTTGATCTAAGGACCCATATTAAAAAAAGAAAATATGTCTTGACAAATGATGTCTATATGCATATCTACCAAATAAAACTGTAATCTTACTGTGATCCATTAGTTTAAAGAAAATACAAAATAGGGAGCTTGTGGCTTATATGATCTAGGGTTTGGGTTTTTTGAAACCTTTGTCATCAATGTATCTTGAGAAGAGAAGGGGAGATGCAGCAGTCAGACTCATGGTTCACTGAAAGATGACGAAGAACATGGGTAATACTGCAAAGGCATTTTTTTAAGTGCCACCTAGCAGTGTACTGCATGTTGCACAGGGCTTTTGGTTTCCCTTCTCTGGAATAACTCCTTCAAGTCTGAGCACATAGTCAAAAGCGTGAAGGGAAGCGTGAGAGAGTGCAAGAGCACTCTTACCTTGCAAACTCTTTCCTGGAAGACGGAATTGTCTAATAGAGGAAAACAAGTGCTGAAAGCGAGAAGGAGATTGCTGAAGGTGGAATGTGAAATGTTCTACAGGCTACAGAACCATTTACAGGGCTATGTCATTTTTAACCTCCTCTTGGGATTGGACAAAACCCCAGAAGTACAGACTGAAGTGGTTATACCATACAGCAGCCTTTCCAACTTTACTGTCACCATCTCAGCCACCACTATAATTTTGTATGTGGTCTACTGTATTCAAGACTTTTTCCACTGCAACAGTAATGCCTTTGTTGTGTTTGTGGGAGGAAAATGATTGTCACAATTAGTGAATCTGCATCTTTATAACTGGATGCAGTTCTCTATATGCTGTTCTCTATATGCTCTTCTCTTTGATAGTTGGCTTCACAATAACGCCAGCTAGTTTATTCTGCCATTCTCGCTTAACTTCTAAAGTGCATGTACTTCTTAATAGCTTGTGTTAAAAGAAAAGGTAAAAGAAAAGGTGTTGGAAGCACCTCCACATGAATATTTGATGGTGTTCAATCTAGGTGTTTCCTGGGATCTCAGTAATCCTGAATTGCCAAGTCTAGCCTGGTATCTTAGTCTGAGATCTCATTTGCACAGCTGTAAAGGATTGAGATCTTGAAGCCAAGGTGCAGCATACACACCTGCAGCTGCCCTTGAAGCAGGGAGCCAGACCTACACTTCAGGCAGCTGAAAGAAAAGCTTGTGCCTAAATTCCATGTGTAGGTGGTCCTGCCGTTCACAAAACTACTCTTCAACTGATGTTTGTACCTGTTCCTTGCTGAAGTCTCTAAACTCCTGATTTTCTTGGTGGATATTATAGACATCAGCCTACATTGCCATTTAAACAGAGCAGCAGCATGTCTGCGCCCAGGCTGTAAGAGTTCAAAGTAGAGGATCCCCTTATTGCACCACTGAGCCTGCACTTGTAGGCATGTTCTGAGTGCATGCAGGAGCTGTGAACTGGATATACCTTGCCTAAAGCAAGGAGACAAGTTAACAAAAAAAAAAAAGAAAAAAAAGAAAAATGAAAGCAATAAGGTGCTTACATGACTGCAACTATCACATACCAGACTTCAAGGTATGAAAAACGAATCCTTTTTGACTAATGGTTGTTACTGACCTGCTTTGCTGTCCCAGTGATTAATAATATCCCTTCCAAACCAGTACCCAGGGCAGAGAAAGCACTCATTTAATATGACACGGTCACACAAAGTAATGAATCTTGGCTGAGAAAAGGCAAGAGTTAAATTCAGTTAACATTTCAAAAGGCGGGATTCTTGGCCTTCTGCCACAGCTACAGCTTTCTCCCATAGCAACTAGTCTCCCGACAGCAATAGCCTGATTCACTAGTACCAAGAGGTGATTGTTGAATTTGAATATTTGCATTTATAGATCTACTCCAGGCAATGCATTTGCAATCTCAGTGATTTGTGCCCCTCTTACTGTGGTCTCCAACTGCCCTTTTCATTTGGTGGAACACTGTGCAGAGGGTTCCTGAGCTATTCAGGCCTGTGATTAGGTGCGTAATAGATTATTGATTGCTTTGTCTTGTAAGGTACTAAATCAAGTCTTCTGTATTGAACTGTTTACAGGCTGTTGTTTACTTCTGCACATTTACAGCAGCTGGTTAAAATCAAAGGCTCAAAGTCTGCCACAAAAATAATGTGTCAGTAATGTTCAATGTAAGTGAAGAGAAATCTTTGTTCAACTTCACACCTTTCTTAAACTGTATTGTGGGACAGTTAAAAATTGTTCTCTTCTCCTAATGCAAAATGGGAGGAAAAAAGAGCAAAATAAGAAGTCTGTAAGGATGAAACAGTGGTACTTGGTGGCAGAACTGGAAAACTTGGGAAGTGCAGAATTGGTTGCTCAGGGGTTTTATCAGAAGACAAAGAAAGTAGTAACGATGACACAGCCATCACAGACACACCAAAACTAAATAGGTAAATGGAAGAGAACAAGTACTGAAGAAACAAAAATTACAGAGACATAATTCTGGTTCTTCTTTTAGTGATGTGTTGTGGACAGCAACCATTAAATAATAGATGTCATTGAGGGAATATGTTATTTTCTATTAAATTAGGATTAAAAAAGCAGGAGGCATTTAAAAAAAATACCTTTAGTCAGGGGTGCATGCCTTAACATTCAAGTGGACACTGACACACCATCACCCATCTGATGAATGCACAGACTAACGCAGTCAGCTTCAAAAGGTGCCATGGGACCTGAGCATGCAAAGAGGTACCGATGGCCCCAGATCTGTTACAACAAGCGTCCTCCATGATGCTGGCACCATCTTGGCTTGGATGCCACTGCCCTTGGCTTGCTCTGAGGATACAGACAGAAACACGGGCTCTGTAGTGGGCAGCCACATCTTGGTCTCCCCACAGGTAGCACGGGGGTCAACACCAGCTTTGGAGCATGGTGCAGAAACCCCCACCCAACAGCCAGGTACACCTGTCTGCAAAGTTGCTAGCATAAAGCAGCGTACCCATAGCAGTACAGGATTATGACAGCAGTCACAGCCCTGAAACCCAGCACTTGCACGTATCAGAGCAGTTCCAAGAGGAGACATGGAGGCAAAGCCTCAAGCACAGCCTCTGCAGCTGAGATCTGCATCAGCAAAAGACCTGAAGGAAATTCAACTTGAGCTCCATCATGTGTCTCCTCTATTTCCTCAGCTACAGGCTAGAAAGTGTTTCATGCTCATTCTCTTTTGCAGGTGGGAACATTAAACTCTAGGAGAGATCTCACAACCGAGGGCCAGGGACGCCAATTGCAGTCTCCGTTTTTGGGGCCACTCAGCCACTTTTTCCCCTCTCCTTTTTGCTCCTGACTACTTTTCCCAGTTGAACCATCCCTGGGGACCATAGCCTGCCTGTGGGAGATGTTTCATGCACCTTTTGTGGCCGCAGCTGGGACAGACCTTACTGAATCCCAAACTGCTTATTGGGTACATCACCAGTCCTTGGCAGACTTCAGTGTCCTCCGTCTGCCCCTTCAGCTGCTTGGGTGTCCCAAACATTCTGTCACCCGATCCAGCCATAATGAGCTGGGGTAGGTGTTTAAATGCTTAAAAAGCATGTTCCTGGCAATTCAGGAACCTGCTTTTTGACAGCATACATGCAAGGAGCACTTGGCTGTCAGCTCTGAGGACTTAATGAATGTCTGGCAGCACACCACCAGGCAGCTGCGGAGGAGCAGGCAGGGGAAGGGAACCTCATCCACATCCCAGCTGATGCTAGAAGAGGACACGCAGACAAGCCCTAGGAAATGGGCACTGGGGTGTGGAGCAGATCCACGAAGCTGAAGCTGCACACCCCATCCTGTTCCCGTTGGAGCAACAGACCCAGTACTGCACAGCCCACACTTTTTCTTTGATCCCTGCCATGCTGTGAGCAGATGTCTTTCTCCCCCTACTGACCCCTTTGCCTGGAGAATGAGTTCTGCCACATTAGTCATCGCTTTCGCTCCCCGACTGCCAGCAGCCCCTGACAGCAGCATCAGTAACAACCTCTGAAGAAAATCGCACCTGTCCCATTTATTCAGAATTCTTATTTTTAGAGCATTTGCAGCCTCTGGACAGTCACTCCAACTACCTTCCTTTCAGCAACTGGGAACATCTGGGTACAGATTGGAGCAGGTACCAAGTGTCCCTTGCCAAAAAGGATTGAATATTCCCCTCCTTACATTTCTTTCTCTGATGGTTCAATAGCTTCACTTTCAGACACAAGATAGCTGAGGGCCCCCCGAAGAGAGGTTGTTTCCATTTTCCATCCCCCCTGTTTCAGTGCCCTTAATGACAGAGTGTTGTTGCAAAACCTGTAACATTTTAACACAGCTTCATGGCACTATCACTCCAAGAAATGCTTCGAAAAAATCTCTCCCTTCAGCATGATTTTATACTGTGTTTTAGCCTCTTCCACTCCTCTGCAAGGCATTTTCTTCACCACAATGTCAAAATCTCAGAACAAGACTCCTTGGGGCCCCCCTGATCTCTCCCATGGAGCAAGTATCCACACTCAGTGTTTTGTTATCACAGCTTGATTTTGCACTTCAGTGCTAGCCAGAAATAACTCCAACAAACTGGCCAAGAATTCTGGCTTCATGAGAAAGCAGCGTGCAGCCCAGGTGTCAGCATGCCGGTGTAGCATGAATGCTGCCCCTTCGTGCCAAGCAAATGGTATAGGCTGGATTTTCCTGGTTGCATTTTGGCAAAGCCAAGACCAGTTTGTGAGCATGGCCAGCAGGACGCGTGGCTGACATAACCCTGTGCAGGGATGCAGAAAACAACCGAGCAGTCCGGTCTGGGGGCTGCTCCCCCTCACTGTACCCCAGAGAGGGATGTGTCTTCTAGGTTTTAAAAGCACAAAGAAGTTAGCAATGCTCCTGAATGGGTCAGGTGTTTGATGGCCAGCAGGATTCCTGGCAGTAATTCAATGTTGATTAATTAGAAGTGAACATTAGATAACTCCTTTGCTCCTGTATACTTTATTCTCTACATGGCTGCTGTGCCCCAGTGCCTGCCAGGGAGTTTTGGTACCAGTGATTCATCTTTGGATGAATCAGAGGTAGAAAGAAGTAACTCAGCCCTTGTCTCCCCTACAAGGAGAGCTCAGCTCTGGGAGCAACAGAATATATCCAGGCTTCCCAGGCAGCCCCTGCAGGTCTGTAGATCTCTCCAATGGAGACCTCTAAGGTCACATGGAAAAGTTACCACTATAAATCCCAGGGATTTTCAGGCCAGGCTTGGATGCCTCTTTGGTTTTTGAAACCTTCCACTGACTTGCTACCTCTGCAGCTTGCAAAATGCTGGGGTGTGAGGGGATACACAGGCAGAGCTGGTACAGCCAGACTGGTCCCCACAGCCATGGCAAGGCTGACTTCATGCTCCCTACAAATGAGGAGGTGGTTTCGGAAGCATGGGGGCTGAGGCCCTGCCCCAGTGGTGCCCTCAGTGCCCTCTGCCACCAGGCCTGAGCAGGTCCCAGAGGAGAAAACTGAAGGCCTTGCATGGCTGCAGCCACCCATGGCTGTTACCCCCTGTTCAGACTAAAGAAAAATCCTACTGGATCACCCTGTCATCATCCACATCAACTCCCAGTGTTGGCATGGTCAGTGACACCTGTAAGGACGTGTTTAACAGAAGTCAGCTGGCAAAATATCACCCCCATCTGAACACACATAGGAGCAATTACTTTTGCAGGCTTTTTTCCTCCATTTTTAATAGTCCTTGTATTCCCCATAAATTTCATTAGCTGGGTTTATGCGGTCACTAAACTGCTTGAAACAATATTATACCCACAGCAGGGAACTATTTGCCATTCTGGTGAAAATGAGCACTTCCTAGTTCTGTCAGTGCAGAGGATGACAGTATCAGGGAAATAATAACCAGCTGAACTGAAGGAGGCTTTGATTCATGGTAATTACTGATTATATGCAGATTACTTTATGGCTTTAATTCTTTGGTCTCCCACTGTTTGCTTGCTAAACCTCTGAATAAAAAAAAAAAAAAAAAGGAGCCAGCATATGAGCATCTTGTTTGTAAGGTAAATTACAGAGCCTAATTTGTTGATTACATGAAAGGAAGCAGAGCTGTGCACAGACCGGGACGGCAGCGGGAAGGAGCCAGCAGCGAGCCATGCTTCCATCCACAGCGAGCTGCAGACACTTCTGTGCTGCTCTTGAACACCCACTTCATATCCTTAAGATTGCAGCCCTTACCTGCTGCGCCGTTGGCTGGTTTTACTGGGGTCACGACAGGGGCTGGCCCCGTTAAAACACCCACAAGCACTGGTGAGGGCATGTGAAGGTGGCTTCTTGCTGCTCCTGCTCACAGGCCCCCAGGTCTGTCTCTTTTCTGCTTTCACCCTCCCTTAATCAGGTGGAGGTAAGAGGTTGTATCCACTCGCTTGTGTTCAGATTGGTCCTAAAAACTCTTCTTACAATTAAGTGCAGCAAAAAAGCCCTTGCAAGACTTCAGTTTTAACTGGCACCCTGTTTTCAAACATCAGAAGCTGGTTAGCAAACTTTGACGCAAAAGCTGCCTTTGGCGCAAAGTATCCAAAAATAGAGGGGCACACCACTGTCATTTCTCAGCCACGCCAACCTCTCCTCTCCTCTCCTCTCCTCTCCTCTCGGCCCTCGTGCCGCCGCCGACCGTACCGTCCCGCTCTGTGCTCGGTCGTCCCCGCTCCATCAAAAAACCTCCTACAGCCTGGCTGGGGA
>WTSP01003692.1:0-23867 GCA_025331215.1 Actenoides lindsayi | reverse complement strand
GGCCACTTTGGGGTGGTAGGTAAACACAGAAAAACCAGGCTTCCTTTTTTCCCCTGGTGAAGTTATTAAAAAAAAAAAAAAAAAAAAAAAAAAAAAAAAGACTGAAATGAAACATTTTCAATGCATTTGCCAATACACTTCAAGCCTTCTCCAGAAAAGTAAGTGCTACAGAAATAAGGAAGCCCTTCTGCTGATCCCATCACACTTTGGAGGCTGGAGGTAGAAGCCACTGGCAATGGTCAGCAAGATTCCCAGAAACTTCACTGAGAAATTCATTGGGTTTGAGAAGAAAAAAAGAAAAAATAAGGACAAGACTAATTCCAAAGGAATTCTGTCACTGCTAACTAAACCGAGCAAATAATAGCAGCCTTTCAATTGACTTTCATTAAATTTTGTATCTGGCCTTATAAAAACATAGTGTTTCTTCTGGGTTTCACAAAACATTTAACTAGATCTGTCTTTGGGAGGATGTTTATACTGCTTAAAATACACCACTGACAGAAATACAGCCTGAATTATACCTGGCTTAAATGACTAATTTTCTGCATCTTATCTCTTTCCTTATGGAGCCATCTTACAACCTTGAGTGAAAAGGTATTTTCCATAAGGATTCTGAAACATCTTATAAATTTTAGTGGGGAATTATGTCTGTCATCATGGGACATTCTTCTGAAATGCTTCCTGGCCATTTCAGGTCAGGTCTCCTGGATCATAGGTTCTGATCCAACTACTTCAATTCTTCTATTTTTCTTACGGAAACTTTATGTCCGTTCATACAGCTTCCCATTGCTATGGCTGGAGATACCTGCATGCAAGTAGAATTTTGCAGCACTTCTCCATGTTTGACAGATGTTGATTTGCCCAGAACTGAAGCAATGAAAAGTGTTTGCACAACCAGGTGTCCTAAGGAATGTAATAGAACGTGAAGCATATAAAACTAGTCTGTGTTGTACTGCAGCTTTGAAAGTCAGGCAGTAAAAATCTGAGAGGCGCTTCAAAAATGTGATTAAATGCTATCTCATTTATTCAGTTTTTTCGAAGGCCAAATACTTGAGTGTGACCCTATCTCTGTTGTGATACTCTCTGTAAAAACAGTCATGGATCAACTTGATCTCTGGTATAATTACACTGTATTAAACTCTGTCAGATATGCTTAGCACACACAAAAAGGACAGGAGGTAATTTGTGGTATCAAAGCTTTATAACATGCAATCCTATGCAAGGGGTTGTTATTTTATAGAAGTGATAGTTGTCGCTTCAATAGCTCTTCTGTTTTCTAGACTTTTGGTTGAAGCATCTCAAGTAATTCCTCACTGGGCTCAGTGCTGTTTATTGACTGGGGGATTGAGTGAACATGCTGTTGCTGGGAAACTGAGAGGGAGAGCCAGAAGTAAACCATGGCAGGTGGAAGCAGCATGTGGAAATGGTGGTGTTGCCTTTTGATTTTAACAAGATTTCCCTGGGGTTTTTTTATTAATATGTACTTCTTGTAGCAGTCTATCAATAAACTGTTTGAGGAAGGAGGTGCTTGGCTGTCACTGGGTAGTTAGAGTGTGGTCAAATCACAATGAAGTGAGATTTCAAATAAAATATTATATTATTGCCAGAATATTAGGGAAGAAAATGCTATGTGTGTTCCAAGGGCAAGAGATCTATGTAATTAGTGATTTTATATTTTCTCTGCTTATTTTGGGAAAAAATGTATCCTTTTAGTGAACTACTTTGGGATGGAGAACCTCAGTTTTTAAAGAAAGGATTGTCAAGAAAATACCACAACTGTTTTTCCAGAGGTCTGTGGGTGCTACCGGTGCATAAATAAAAAGTAACAGAAGGACAAAAAAGGGGGACAGAAGACATATTAAAAACTATTTACATTGCATAGAGAAGGGCATAGTGTTGGTGCATCATGTTTGTGCTAATGGAGCAAACATTTTTAAAAAGAACATAGTAGAAGATAAAGAAGACAAGAATTTTCTCTTAGGAGAAATGTGTATATGATTGCTGGCATCTTGCTTTGAAATAAATCAAGGTCCTTTGGAGTAAAAAAACTAGACAAACTTGCCCAAATAACTAAAACACCCTGCATGAGGTTGTAGGATTTCTATTCTCTACAGGCTGCACACCAAGGGGAACCATTAATACATATTCCTCAATGGCAGAACCCAAGGTAAAATGGCAAGTAACGTTTTTGGGTTAGAGTCAGCCACCAACTAATGTAGGATCTAATGTATGTTAAACCTACATGTCAATACATTTACTGCTGCATTTGGAATAAAACTAGTAGAGAACTGTAGGAAGGGTGACCTTCAATTTTAAATACCCATTCCAAGGACAGGAAGCTTTACTAACTTTGAAGGGACAAACTGACACAGGATGTTACAGAAACTTTCCTCCTGTTTTGGATTTTTTTTTTTTGGTACTTACATAGAGCAAATAAGTTCTTTTTTTCAGTGGTGGAGATTACAGTAAAAGAGCTGAGAACCTTCATGTGGGAAGGAATATTTTAGAGCAATTTAAATATCCCATGACTTCCTTTATGTGCTGACAAAGAGGTAGACTGTTGCTTTTTGTCTTCTGAGAATGATGAGGTAGTATGGGGTGAGCTGGCTGCTGTAACTCATTACTATGGCCAGATGATCTGAGACAGTATTTGTGCCAACTTGTAAAATATAGTAGTATGTGAGAGGTATACATTGAACTACATCATTAATATTGGAAATCAAGGATGTGGCACTGAAACTGATTTAAAATTGCTTTCCAAATTAATATGTTCATCAGATGACAAAGATGAGTGTACTTCTAGATATGATATTAAGTAATATTGGAGGTACAATTAACTATATAATAGGGGAATCATTAAAGCAAGGATTACAGCAGCAATAGATTTGGGATTAAAACAAAAATGAAAGTGAGAAGCGCTGCCAAAAAGTTAAACTTGGAAAAGAAGAAATGTGCCCTGGAAACATGCTGGTTTATACTGCAGAGCTTTATTAGAAGGAAATATTTCATTAATGAAGTCTGGGGCAGAGAAACGGTGAAATATGCCAAGATGGCTACAGTAGGGGCAGGCAAAACCCTGCCTCATGGAAACCAATGAACTTTTGGCATTGATTGAGTGGGATCAACGTCTGCCAGCAGAAGGCAGTGGGAAATCACCAGGAGAAATGTCCACGTTAGATGCACTGAGGAGATTTAAATATGGTTTCAGAGGAGACAGATTCTCCTTTAAAAAAAAAAGTTGTCAAACATGACCCAGTGAATATAAATTAAGAAAGGAATTGCTGTCCATCTGCAGTTGCTAAGTCCCATTCTGCCAATCTTATGCTGAACTAAAATCAATAGGACTGTTCAAAGGGCAAGGTACTGCTCACCATAATGCAGTAGCTTGCTAAAATACATTAGAAACTGTTTCTGTGGGCCTGTTTTAACTTGTTCTAGGATTGATGACAAATAACTTGGTGGATAAAATGTCATTTTACATACATTTACTTGAAATAATTCTGGTTTTTACACTTCACTCATTATGTAGAGTTTTTATGGTTCCCTTGGCATATTACAACCATAGCTTAGCTAGGGTAGGTACTCTTAGTCAAACCTTCCATTTCTATACAATAAGAATAACTGAAAAACAAGTTAATATCCAAAATTCATGAACTCTTATGAGGTCATATATATTTGGAGTAGTGCCCAGTATATGTATCACAAGTTTTCAGTATGTTGGAAGTGCTAATACATGTAAAATATATTCCATCAGATTCAGCCAAGATATGCCTATGAGCACAAAATGATTCAAAAAGAGGCATGTGCCAATTAAAGCTAGTAGCAAGACACTTCCATGTAGGCAGTGACTGCTTTCTTACAGGTGAAAACCCAGCTGAATGACATATCCACAAGTCATCTGCTCATTAGAAAGTATGGCAAGAGGAAATCTGGCTTGTGTTGTGTTTTGTTGGCAAAATGTCAGCAGAAAGTGAATCAAAGTAACATAGGCGAGCATTGATGGAAACCTTCTGAGTTTGCTTTGATTTGGCTTCTGAAACTGTACAGGCTTGAGCCATGTCAAGGGAAGCATATCAGAAATGTCATGGTACATGACACGGGAGTAGATGTAATGCTGTGGTACAGCCTTTCTGTGCCATCTAGCAAGAGCGTTTGAAGAAGCTGTTCCAATAGAAGCTGCAGCCAGGTTCAGTGCTGTGTGCCCTTCCATGTCCTGCGATCCTGGACACAAACATGGCTGGCATGTAAAGGACACGTGAGGTCAGTGAGTGGGAGAGAGGCTGCAGTACCAGTGCTTGGAGTTGCCCTAGCTATGGGAGAATCTTGGTGTGAGGCTCACACTCAAGTTCCGTTAGCTTGCAGATCTTGGAAATGAAAATTTAAATTTAAATGGGCAGATATTTGAATTGCAAATATTTGCATTCCATTTTGGGAATTGAAACAATAGTATACAGCTTTACCTGACTGCTTTAGTGATGGCTGTTGTCCTTTTCAGATGAGATAGCAAATACTTTTGAAGAAACTTAAATTATTCAGTGACAGGGAATCAGAAGAATTGCACCCAAAACTTAATAACAATGGGTCAGAGAAAGTCATAATCTTTTTAGAGAATATTTAGAAGTAGTGGAATTTTTTTACCATGGTGTGTAGTCTCTCAGCCTTACGTTACTCTTTTAATAGAGAATTATAACTACAAGCTTTTGTAGGTAAAAGGTGAGAGAGGAAATAACACCATTTATGTTTTGCAAATGGAAAATGAAAGAATACAGCTCAGTGGCTAAATTTGCAAAGTCACTTAGTTAAAATCCCCTGGAGTCAGGTGTCCAGATTCCCATAAAACTCTTGCCCTGAGTGACTTGCCTAAGGCCACAGGGGAAGTTTGTGGCAGAACCATTTATACCAGCTCTCCTGACTCTCTTAAACAACACTATATTTCCTCTGAATTAAGTCATACTTTTTCAGCTACAGGTTGTTGAGCATTTCTCGATTTATACAGACCCTAATTCTACAGTAAAATGCATGTTCAGCTTCCTTACCCAAGAAGTTAAGCTTAACCTACTCATACCAGCCAAATTTAGATATTTAATTCAGTTCCCTGCAATAGGACATCTGAGTCCATATATAATTAGGAAATTATACCGTGAAGAGAGTTAAGTAGTGAGGATGCTCTGAACTGCCCTCTCCAGGCCCCACTGGCTATATTGGGTGTCTGTACTACTGAGGTTGCCTAAGGTTAAATAGCTGCCTAAAATGAGGAGTCATTGGAAATGTGGGAGTTGTTATCTGGGTCTGTAAAGTGAGGCAGAAAGGAAAAGAGATGAAGTCTTAAAGTGAAATAAATAAAGTGCAATTTGCTCAGCATGTTTTGGAGGAGGTGCCTTATCTGCCACACTTACTGTTTAAAAACAAAAGAAAATCATTAATAATTTTTAGGAACTAAAAGGATTTTTTAAATGTCACTTTATGAAGTCAGGCTAAAAATCAATTAAAAGTAAGGGCCATGTTTATTAAGTAACTGTTCTTTTAGCTTAATACTGATTAGAGAACAATTCATTTCAAGCTAAACATAATCACCATAGTAAATTATTCAATACGAATGACGGGGGAAAACCCTCAGGGAAACTCCTTTTAATACTACAAAGATATTTATTCTAATATATAAAGATATACATTATTACAGAGGGATCATTTTAGGAGTTGAGCTCTAGTTGCCACCTTCATATATAGGAATATCATACTGTGTACTGTACTCTAATTAGGGGAGGTGATTCGGTTAAGTGATCAGTCAGATAATTTATTTATAAAAGCTGTTATCCATACTGTGAAAAAAAAGGAAAGACATGAACAATTAGTTCTTTTTTTAGCTATTCCTTAAATGCTCTATTTTTGAATGAGGACTCTGCTGCTAAGGGAATGGTATAGTTTCCTCTATTTTGTCATTAAAGGGGACATTTTACACACAGTCCTCAGTTCTTTAATAGTGTGTTTCTAAGCTTTTTGTTGTCAACGGATCAACATCTTTGACTAATTTAGTCAGACCATAATTACAGCCAGTATAAAGAATAAGGGAGGGCCCTGACTGCTTGTTGCGGGGCTCAGCAAGGGCAGGGTGCAGGCTTGTCCATCACAATTACGTGGTTTTGAAAAAAGCTCCTGACAGGCATTATTTACAGCAAATTCCTACACTGAAGTTTATACACCTACGTTTTTATTATGGAAGAAATGGCAGCTGAAATTACAATTGATTAGAAAAGTGATTCAGTAATTCATATTCCTGTTTGGATTAGTAAGATATGGAAAAGTGACAAAACCCACCTGACATATTCTGAATAAAATGGATGAATGTGAATTTTTGGGGAGATATTTGTTCAAGGCAGTATCAGGAATTCACTGAAAAGCCATCTCTGTTCAGAGAGAGCTAATGGGCATGTTTAAACCTCTCTGACTTTCCTCAAAGGTAAGCAAAATCACTGCACTGCTAGGTGGGCTGCTGCTTGCAGCCAGTGGGATCACATACCCAGTTAGTCACATGTATAGAAACTCAGTGCTCCCTGGAAGTAGCTGTCAGTATTACAATTTAATCACCCTGGGATCTGCCATGGGAAATAATAAGGCATGAGGTGAATAGTTAATTCCATGTAAAATGTCCTGGAAAAATACAAATATCAGGGTCCAGATAAAAGTTAGAAATTCAGAAAGTGAAATGAATGTCTGCACTCAGTTTGCACATAATCTCCCAAACTTTTAATCCCTGTGCTTCCATTTCAGAGTTAAATAGCACTGGATTTCAGAAAGCCAATACCAAACTTACAGACTGTTCCTTTTTTTGTTTAAGTCCCAAGTATCCTAAAATGTTTTAATGTCTATAGAGAAAAAAAAAAAAAAAAAAGAAGTGTGCTTGAATCATGGCTTAAGGAATAAGGAACTGTCTTGTAGTTCCATGCTCCTCTACAGGGGGAGGCAGGGGGAGGATGCAGCGGCACACCCAGTGTGTTATGGGCATATGCCAATACCTGCAGCGACCCTGGGTAAGGAAGAGGCTTCAGATCCGTCACGCCCAGGTAAAATCGTACTTGGGCAACAGCAGCTACTTCAGACAAAATGATGGCAACAGACACTTGATGTCTCTCTGAAGGAACACTGTATGCCCTTCATCCGCAGGCATCAGCTCAGCTACACTGGATGCTTGCTCTCTGCCGTGGGTAAATTTCCAAGAGCTGAAGGCCCGGTATTGCTTGGAGTTTCCCTGGGGCACTGCAGCATTGCCTGCCCTGCAGCTGCCCTGCTTTCTGCTGGGGCAATCATACTCTAAACTGACAGGTGTTGCAAACCTAAGCCATCGAGGAGTAATAATAAAAAGGGATCTAAAGAGCTCAGAAATATGTGTGGGAAGCAAAATGAAATTCAAGCTGGAGAAGTGCAAGCTAATATATCTGGAGGAAATAATAAATTCAATTCTGGCCAGCTCAATAGCAGAAATGTGAAAGGAATTTAGAGACGACAAACAAAAATGATGAATAGGCAAGACAGAGTAGCTTCTGCAGAAAGATGAAAGCACCAAGTGGGCAGTCCTGAAGCCCTTACTCAGCTAACATTAGGTAATCATGGTATTCCAGAATCTGTTTCTATTCTCAGCCCAGTAATATAATTAGCATTCAGATGAACAAGTAATGAGGACAGCCTAAAGAGAGGGAAGGTTGAAAGAAAGGAACTGACCAAACTCAAGTGCAGGAAGCCATGGGAGGCACAGTATTTCCCAGGGAAAAAGTCTGCATCGGCATCACGACAGTCTTGAAAGAAACCAGAACATTTTATCTTGAGTTTCGTATTCCACAGGTGTTTGGGCTGTTTGTGTGTTTATTACCCAGAAGTGACTTTATTTCTAGTGGCTGGGAGAGATAAAGGATAGTATGTGCTCAGGGAAAAGAACGTGGAGGAAGTGTAGGGGTTTGAAACAAAAGGCAGAAGGTACATTGTATGGTTTTGCCTGCATGTGGAATGGTCTAAAGAGATTACTACGTTTATATTTGATCTCACATTAAAATTTACATAAATTAATTCCAGTTTCTCATATTAGACTATATTTAGAAAAATTTTAATAAAATTGAGCACAATAAACATTTCTATAATCTTGTATATTGTGTAATTCCCTATATTTTAAAATTGCACAGTAATTTCAGCTGCCATGGTCACTGTGTAATTCAAGACAAAAACTTGGTGAATTGAAAGGCAACATTTTCCAGTACACCTGAGCCTTGCAAGGTATTTCATTTTGAAAATTCATTTATAGCTGGAACTTTCGGTGTAGTTTTCACTATCAAGTCCATATATTTCAGAATTATATATATATATTTCACTATGATTACGTACTTTGTTCTTGACATTTATTTTGTCCCTTGTCATTAAAAACATCACCAATTCAACATACTGGTCAACAGTTTCTTGGCTAAGCACATAGATACAAAAGTAAAAATTGCTGTCTTGTGTGTTGTGAACTATTTGAATCTGTTAATGATTCCAATATCCATACACAATGTTTTAAATACAGGGAGCTAGATATAAATCATGCATTCCTGGAGGATGATTTTAGGTGACGAGGAAGCTGAACATCTGTTCTGTAGGTGAACAGAATGACAGCTACTCTTATATTGTCAGAAAGGCAGTGTGTTTATTCCCAAAGTTTTTGTTTGATGCTTGGCTGTGTCTCAGTGCGGATGATGCAAATGACATCTTTTGCGAAGTAAGTGCACACAAGTATTTGAAACACAGGCATGTCTGATCTAAAACCTTTTGCCACAAGTTGGTCATGCCAGCTGTTGGGAAGTGCTCACCAGCAACCATATGTTGCAATCAAGATAAGCAATTACTGTACGTCATACATGTTTTAAATTGAACGGGAAAAGCTTGTGTTTTTAAGGTAGAACTCGTCAGGAAAAGGGACTATACTGTTCCCTCTGTCTGTACCCCAGCTATCAGAGGGCCTTGGTGCTAATCAATACCAGCAGTGCTACTTTGCAGTAATACTTCTTAGGTTATGAGAGAGCACTGAGCCAAATAACAAAAAGTCATTGCATACCCTTGAGTTACATTTCCATGTCTCTGCAGGAATAACTTAGCCCAGCAAGAACTGGATGAGACTGTGTTTGTCTTATTATTATTTCCGCTTCATGATTGTTTTAATTGTGACTGAGACCTCAGCCATTTGTTAACAATTTGGGTTTTTGTCAGAGGTGTGGCAGTGAATGTGAGCTGTTTTGGAAGAAAACAGTTGGAACAAATTACTTTGATTGCTGTATAGAATTAATCACGATGCCAATAAAAACAAGAGTCCAGCTTCAGACCGTGTTCCTGCAACAGTGGGAGATAGGACCAGCGTGGCTTCATGGAATTTTTCTCCCTGTTATTCTGTGAAGTTGGTGAGAGCTGTGTAGTTCATGCTGTTGCTCCACAAGCCTCAAGTAAAATGAAACACAGGCTCACTGAACAGTTGATCCCAGCTGTTTGTGAGCCTCTGACACCCTTTACCTTTACATGAGTTTTAGGTTCCCTCTCTCACTTTCCTGACAGTAGTGCACTTCTGATAGATAAAATGAAATGGTTTAGCACAGAAGAAAGAATCTGTGCACAAATGAAATGCAGCTGAAAAGAAAATCAGTCTCAAGGGTGTGTGCATGTTTTTATCCAGTCAAAACAAACAGCAGAGACTCTATGAACCAATTGTTTCTGTAAATGTTGCAGTATGGCCAATGCAGAGAATCAAGAATCACTACTCGGTTGAATGCCATTACTAACAATTAATGGTGAAGGTGGCTGTTCTTACCCTCCAACCACAGGCATATCTCCCTTAAGCTAAAGGAGAACTTCCTCTAGTCAATATGCAAAAGTGGGCACACTGCTGAGTTGCCTTTCATCTATCTTGTGTAAGGCTATAGGTCTTGAAGAGGATCGATGCAGTACATACGAGCTAACTTCAAAGAGCTGACTGACTGTACGATATAGATTCAGCTATTAAATGACATTCAGAAGACATATAGAAGATGTTTTTATTCTTGTGTATGTGCTGAAAGAGATGTACAAAATTAGCTTAAATGGAATAGTAAATACTGATTAGACCTTGTGGTTCCTGAGGAAGACTCTGAAACCTCATGTCTTTTTATTCTTGCACATGGTGACTGTTCTCCCCTGCAAAAACTATTCTTTGCATTTGTGTATGATAAGCTTGGGACTTGTTTAATAAAGAGCTCACAGAACTGTTGAATGTTGTGTTTTGCATTCATAGAATTTCTTCTTAATATTGAGATAATCACCTTAGATTTTCAAATGGATTAGGGAAGCAACAATTGCTTTTCAAACAATCAAACCCTTTGACTGGATATTTTTACTGGGAGGGATTGTTTGGGGGCTGTAATCAGTCAACAATGCCTGGATTTGTTGTATTTTGATGAAAAGCAGCTTGCCATTGCCTTGGAGAAGGCTGAGAGTGTCTGGGTGTTGGATTCTTCAGAAAACATGGTTATTCTGTTCAGACTCTGAAATAGGAGCTGAGCTATGCTGAAAATCCAGCTCCCTATGTAGATGCTATGAACTCCTAGAAATCAGTGCCAAAAAAGTCCCCAGAATGGGGACACATTGTAATCACAACACACCAAACCCCAGCCGTGATCAAATCAGAGACTTTTGAACTGTTATGTGGAGTCCTGTGCTACTGCATCTAACTACATTTTATTTTGAGGCTTCGGATAAGCAACTGCAGAACAATTCAGAAAGAGAAGCTAAACATGCTTGTATCAGAGATATCACAAAAAAATATTTCAGATAGTTACAGAAGAAATTCCTCTTCTACCCTCCTGAAATGTGATCATTACAATAACATGTATTGCAAAAGAAAGCATCTGTATCAACACCTTCTAAAATAAATGGACAGAAATACTGACTTTGCCTATTATTATTATAAAGGTTGTTAGTGCTGCTAATAAAACGTTTCTTAAGCTCCACAGCTAGATGAGTTTCCTGTGGAATTGTCTAAACCCTTCCAATGCTAGCTGTTTTCAGTATTAAGAAAAGTATTTGCAGAACTGCTGTACCAGAATAAGGCCACCTTTCCCAGGAAATATAGCTCCAGTTACAGTTGTATTGAAAAAAGGCCAAAAAGGCCAGAGCAGAGCACTTATAGACACATTGCCTTGTCATACGTGGAATGCTAAATTATTGCTGACGTCCAGCACTTGCGTTTAGAATTGACTTTGCAATGGGAAGTTCACTGTGGCAGGACCAGAAGGGTGCCAGCGAAAGTGAGGGAAGGCAAAGTCCTACGCGCTTTTGCCACTCAAACCCTTTTTGCCCTACATATACAGAATGCTTCATTTGCTCTTTGGTTCTTGTCTCTTTTCCAAAGCCCACAGGCTGCCTCGCCCTTCATCTTCCTGAATTCTTTACCATTTTCTGGCAGCCATCTGCTGTGTCTCAGTCGGAAATGTCTGCTCCTCTGTCTTCATTTAAAAAAACCCCAACACTTTTCTTCCAGTTCCTTTGGAGAGAAGTGCACATCATAGGCAGTTGCTCCCAGGCTCCTGTATCTTTGTCTCAATAGCTGTACCAGCATGCACAGAGAGAAAACAGGCAGATGCAAGATCAGCTTGCAGAGTAGAAAGTGGATGAGCCTTCAAACAATCCTGTATTCAAACCCAAATTGATTGCTGAACTTGTGGCTCAATTTTAATTTCCCTTGATGTCATATTTTTTAAAAAATATGCAGGCTTTTTTTCACTTGTTATTACCCAGCCTGCTATTGCTGCTGTTGCCATGATGTTCCAAGTGGCCACGTGGTGTCTATGTGAGAAGTCTCCGTATCTGCAGATTGGTTACAATAACAATCTCGCTGGTTCCTCCGTTTAAACAATTTAAAATGTCATGTCAAGAATGAGAAAATATTAATCACTGCACAGCTCTAAAGAGTTCCTAGGAAGAAGACTGAAACTGTGCATTCAGGAGCCTGTTGAGTGAGATGGGGATGGTGCTGAGAAGGAAATAACCTTTGCCTTGAAATCTCATGTCAGATGAGGATGGTGTGGGATCCTGCAGTTTCTGAGCACAGGTCCATGGACCTCAATTTCTTTTCTCTTTTGAAGAAAACCACAATGTAACGTACAAGAGCATTGGTACATAAAGTGTAACATTTGGATATTTTGGGAGAACTTAAATACAAAACTAAGCAAAAGAATTTCTTTTCATTATGACCTAAGTGGCAGTTTCCCTAAGTAGCATTTAATGATTATAACAGCAGGGACCAACTTTTTTTTCTTTCATAATTAGCCCTATTAGAGTGAAGATATGCACACGGTTGACCTTGAAACAAAAATCAATATTTTTTTTTGCTTTTCTCAGTGTATAAGTATTTAGCATATAATGTGTACATTTTCCCTTTTATGTTTTTTGCATCATTTAAAGTACTGTTTGATTAATATCTAACGTGAAGTAATATCTAAGAAAGAATTGAATGCAGATGTTTAATGTAAGCTGCATATTCTTGCACCGTTTTGATGTACCAAATTACCAAACCTTGTAAGAGTGAACTAATGTTTATCCAAGTGTAATGCAGATTCATTATGGTGATGTTAGATTATGGTCTGAGGTAATGATTACATGGTCCATTGAGACTTGTGCTCCATTCTTGATTTTTCAGCTGACCTGCTGCATGAATGTAGGCAAGTTAAATCCTTACTCCCTGCTGGTGACTTTCTTACCATGTTTATCATGTCTTGTTTATGCAAACAGTAAGATGTTTACAAAAGAGTCAGTCATTTACTGTATTTAATAGGATTTAGTACAATATGATCTGGTCTTGTCTGAGTCTGCTTGGCATTACGGTGATTCAAGTAATTACTTATAATCATGGCTTTTAATTCACTGCAATCGCCAGTGGCTCACTTTCTTTAGGGAATCTGTACATTAATCCTCTCCTATACTGATATTGTTGTAATGATAGTAAAGTTGTAAGAGGTTGAACTGCAAAATTCTAATCTAGTTATTTAATAGCCTCAGAGAGCTTTGAGAACTATTTGGTTTAGGTCTTAGTAAAGGTCAGAGGAATGGGAATATTGGTTTATGTAGTAACACTGGTCATCAGTAGCTCAAGTTGCACTTCAGTGTGAGGGCAGAATTTTTAACAGCTTGCCAGATATTGCCCACTGCTTAGTTTCCATCAGACTTGTATTTTGTTTTGAAGATTATTTCCTTTTTACCCCCCTGCTTGCAATGTCCAACTAAAAATAGGAGAATATCAACTTCATGAGAAGCTTCAGGTTGTATGATATCCTTGCAATGTCTGTGCTGAGATTGCATGTACAGGACGAAGCCAGGTGGAACACTCAGTAAGCAAGACCAGTGTGACATTGGAATAGGGAAATTTCTAAACAAACTTGGAAAAGAATGAAACAGCTCCTTGTCATAGTAACCTTGGAAGAGTCAGCATTTTAGAAGTGCCTAGTTTGGTCATAAGGAACATTTCCTTTTCTCTCCTCTCCTATGGAACAGTACAGGTACTAGCTATCATACAATGCCAACTGGAGAATGAAATACTGTAGATCTCTTGAATACACTAAAAAACAACCATTTTCCCCTTGTCCCTCATAACCAGAGTTGCTCATATTTTTGATCCATACATATTCAGTAGCAAATAATAATTGAGTAATGACTTAGAGTGAAGAGATGAAGGAGTCATGGAGATAGTATTTGCAACTCTCTACAAAGAAAAGAATTGCTACTAGTGGTAGTTCCTGAATGGTCTGTAAGATCCCTGAACTCTACATAAGCTAGGGAGAAGATTTTTGAAAGTGTGCTTTTGATTAACTTCTGTAAAATAGAATAGAGTTTGGGCATTACTATTATTAGAAAATCGTTATAATAATGAAAACTATAAAGATCCTACATACATTTTAATACTTTATATGTGTACGAGAAGTCCCAAGATTACCATAAATTATTTAACTACAGCCAGATGCCATGATAGGTATGACCTTTCTACAGAATATTTCAAATGTATATCTGAGAAAGGACACAATTATAGAATCATAGAATCATTTTGGTTCAAAAGGACCTTTAAGATCATCAAGTCCAACTGTTAACCCAGCACTGCCAGGTCACCACTAAACCATGTCCCTCAGGACCCCATCTACATGTCTTTGAAAGCCCTCCAGGGATGGGGACTCCACCACTGCCCTGGGCAGCCTGGGCCAGGCCTTGATAACCAAGGGGAAGAAATTGTTCCTAATGATGATTCTATGATTCTAATAACCAACCTGGTTCAACTTGAGGCTGTTTCCTCTCATTGTATCACTTGTTATTTGGGAGAACAGACTGACCCCCACCTTGCTACAACCTCCTTTCAGGGAGTTGTAGGGAGCAATTAGGTCTGCCCTGAGCCTCCTTTCTTCAGGCTGAACAACTCCAGAAGAATATTTGCCACTTATTAAAATATTTAACTGGAGTCAGTTTTAGTACCAAAGGAGCTGATGCCTGTTCCTTAGTTCAAGCATCTGTATTTGCGTGAATACAGCTGTGGTGAAGGCAGGTTTTACAAAGGGAAGGTACAGAGATTAAAAACTGATTAGTTTTAAGAATCCACCCCAGTACCACGCACATCAGCACAGGCATATTCTACAGAACATGTACTTCTTGCAAAACCTGCCAGGCACAGGCTGAAATCCCTCTTACAGAGGACAGCTGGAGAGTTATGCAACTTCAGGAGGATTATGCAGATGTGTATATGCTGTGAAGTTGCCTGATGGATTACAAGCCTATGTAGGTTTGATTTAAAAAGAAAAACAACTTAATTCTCTTCTGTAGTGAATGGAATGTTTCCAGAGAGGGCCAGAAGCCTGGAGTCTAGAGAACTGATAGAGTCTGACTGATGCATAGGCCTGTTTTGGTGTCTGACCAGCAATGAGAGACTGACCATGTTTAGGCAGGAGTTGTGTTATTCTGGGCTCTACTTAATGGAAGCTGTGTTCTCAGTCTCCACAGAACGTGCCCAAAGCTCAGTGTAGAGAGATTATTTGTAATTTAGACCTGTTTAAATCCTTTTGCGATATGCCATCTAACGATGATGGATATTTTACATGGTTTTAGTAAACTGTGAAATACTAAGTAGACATGTTCTATCAAGAATTGCATCAGTTGTAATTAAGAGGCAGATGCCACTTTGCCGACTGTTTCATTAGAAGAATTTGATCAGATTTGTACTCAGGCGCTGCCTTGGCTTAACTGTGTACAACGATCTTCAACATTTGTAAGCAGGAAGGATAGAAGCAGATATGCAACGTGAAAGGCGCAGCTATTGCTGGTGGCTGGTGGATCTGTCCACTCAACCAAAACATGCCTGCTAGCTGGAGAAAGCTGCAGGGAGTCCTGCAGTCTGCCGTGATGGTTTCAGCAGTGCCTTGGAGAAATGAACAGGCCTTGTACTCGTGAACACAGACAGATCAGAAATTAAAGAGTTGTTCCTGCTTTTAAAGAATTCATCTTTGACATAGCAAAGATACAGGGACTGCTTTTGAAGTTCAGTAATTCACGTATAGCACAGCCTAAAGAAGACAGAACCCAGAAGTTATTATAGGTGGAAAAGGTTGTCAGGGAATGCGAAGCATATGCACTTTGATCATTGATACAGTATCCCTTATGTAGTATCACATCGTTACTGGGAGAATGAAAGCAGATTGATAAAATACCACACTGCAGTTGGTTAACTATTTTGAAACTCAAGCAACCACAAAACCCTCAAATTACCACACCATGGCTGAGGAAATAAACTGTAGGGTATCACATTTAGTAGACATACTTCATGTTTTTCACCTGCTTCTGTGTTTAGGTTTTTTTTGTTCTCTGACATGCACTTTAAATAATTCTAAACACCTACATGTTAGAGGCTGGGACACTATAAGCACAGCAGGCTGAAATAATTCAAAACTGCATTGCCAGTGGGTGATTCTAATTGTATTAACATCCATCTCACATGAGGGTCACAGCTCTGAGTTCAGTGAATTTACTCTTGATTTATATGTCTATAAAGGACAGGAACAATCATAAGATACTCCCTGTGATACTCTGAAATCAATACAAAGAACCAAAGAACAAGGAAGGCTGCTAACAAGCTTTCAGGTCATGGACTGAGCGCTGCAGTCCACTTGCCAGCCATTGGCTGAAAGTGGAGCAAAAACCAGCTATAAATTTGCTAAATATCTGTTTGAAAGTGATTTTGTTACATTTGTGAAATGAGAAAGGTCATTAGAAACATCCAGATTTTCCCTTTGTTCCCTTGGGGCACTGAAATGCCTAACACATGATTTGCATTTGTTGCACCAAGCCAGGTTTCTACAGATAGGAATTTTCAGGTGAAAATTGTTTCTTATTATGCTTTCTGAACGTGTTTCTTTAAATTTCCATTTCCATGAACTTGCTTTATTACTTCCACTAAACTGGACTTCCTTAGGCTACAACAGTTTTTTGTATAACCCAGGTTTTATCAGCTTGTAAGACAAACATACAGTGTTCCTACTTAAGTTAGAGTCCATATTGTGGACTAAACCCTAACATGTCGTTTGAAGAATAAGCTGAAGAACAGACAGAAACATTTGGCTGGTTTACTGCACATGTTTCAGCAATAGCCCTGGGCTTACTAGAGTTTTTCCATGCTATTTCCCTTTGATGTTAGTGTGACACAATTTACAGTGCACTCTAGGAGTGCCATCTCATACTCAAATATTTAAGTTCTGTTCTGGGATTAAAAACAAGGCAGGGATGGGATTCAACTTCTGCACTACAAAGGTGAATAGGAATTATTCTAGTCCTAGTCCTTCTCTTAAGTTTTTCTTGGTGACAAAAGATGCAAGAGGCTTGCTTTCAAATATTCCTAAAGAATCCCTGCCCTCATTCCTTCATCTGAATGAGTGAAGGATTAGGCAGAGCTTCTGTGGGCAATGTTGCTTAATTTAGCAGGTTTGGAGACTGGAGCTAAAGGAAATGCACAATTCACAAGTTCAACAAAAATCTCCTTTTGTAAAGTAGAAAATGCACATTCCCAAAAGTTTTACATCTCCTGACTGCCTGAGAAATGTTTGCCTTATCATTTAAGCACTGTGATTGTGACCTTCCCTCTGAGTTGGCAGTTCTCACTGAGTCAAATTCCATGGACCTTCTGAGCTTATTTGACTTGAGGCTGCAGATATTCCATATTGGACAGGATCCCAGTAATCTGCTGTGCTTTTCCTTCTGTGTTACTTATATACTTAAATGACAGCTACAGAAATTATATCATTTCTGTGGCTGATGAAAAACCTCTTAAAATATAGGATCCTGGATAGTAGTAAATTTTCCTTAACCTAATTTGTAAGGACTTCTTTGACAGGAACAGTGCTAGCATATGAACTCTGTATTTCTGCTACTGCTTCAAGCTTAAACTCTACTCTGAAGATACAATTATTTACGGTTTTCTCCTTTTCAGCTTTATGGCTCCCAGAAATCATGATTAAGGAAAAAAGCTAAGTTGCAAATGCGTGGCATCTCTCGAGGTGGTAGTGTAGGTGGTGAGAAGGGAGGAGGGAAATAGCTTGAGACTTCTGTTGTTAAAGGAAATAATTATTCAGATAAATTGTTTGTAAATGTAAAGAATAAATACTTAAAAAGTTTGTCTACAAATAATAGATAAGGATTGCAGGAGGGACTTTCTGAAACATTATACAACCTGTTGGGATTTTGGGATGGAAAACCTTATTTTTCTACTTGTCTCACTGAACTGCTGTGCTGAACTTTGTACTTAGCTAGGTCACTTCCTTCACTGTCTTACTAATTCAATAGAGCTCAGTCTCCACCAGGCCTTCTAGGCATTGCTTCAATACAAATATACAAATAGTGATTCTTAGGCTGGAAAATCTCCCTGTCTATTTTAAATGGGTATTTGTTTTTAGTGAAGATATAAATTACTAAGATGTCCTATTATCAGAGTTGCCGCTGTGAAACAGGCAGCTGGAAAGTAGAATTTGGTTTATTTGAAGAGAGAATTGAATCTGAAGATCTTGATAAGGTTTGATTTTTAAAACTTCTCATGTTTCTTAACTCCTCTATCTGGGGGAAAATCCTGCTTTTTGTCTATACTTAATTGAGATTTATAAATAAGTATTCCAGAGGCATTTTCTAGTAGTTGTAAAGAGTACTTTTGCTTTGTTTCTTCATATATATTCTTTATGTGTATCCTTACTCACTAAAACAATGCCTAGACTGAACAACCAATTAATGTTGTCAGCAGTGGGTGAATCAGTGAAAATGAGTGGTGTGGTATTTCTGGAGGGTGAAGAAATCAGCATGGCTGAAATGCTTCTGAGACAATTTCTTTCTAGCAGAACAATTTGTAAGTATGGCTGGTTGAAACTGCTCCGTCAAAATTGTTTCTCAACAATAAATTAATATGTTGACTAGAAGCATGTTTTTCCTCCAGAAATGTTTCTTCTGGAAGATGTTGGTTCTTCTCTTTGTAAAAATTCATGGCGCAAAAGCCAAAATATTTCGGCCAAACTTGCTAAATGTTTTTCATGGAAAATTATGTACAGCTAAATCTGCACTGAGAAAAAAAACCCCAAACCCTTGATTTGGGCCTATTTGCTCTAAGCTTCCTTTATAGGTAAAGCTGACAATGAAAGTGGTGCCCCAGAAGGTGGCAGATCTTAGGGACATCTAACTTTTGCTCTGTCTCTCAGATCTTGCACAGATCTGAACTTGGTGATTTGCCCAAATTTGTGGCATAATAAAATGTTAAATAAGGTCTGTCTGTTCTAAGGACTGAAGCACATTGATAGACAGGATAGGAATGCTTTATTGTCACTGCTTGTGCATTTGAAGTTTCTGAGATTTCAGACCTAGAAGAGTTATTTTGGCATCAGATTGACATGAACAATATGAAGAAGGGTAGAAAAGTATAGAAAAAGTGTTTGGCTCAGTCAGTGACTCTATTTTCTCCCCTCAAAATAGGTATCACTGGAAAGGAACTGGTTAGTAGCAAATGAGCATTCTTCAAGAGGGAAATAAAATGTCCCAGTACTAATTAGTTGAAATTAAGATCATTCAAATATTTATATAGGGAAGGCAAGTATTCTGGGAACATGCTGGGATAAATCACATGGCTGGAATATTAATAGCAAGGCAATGAATTTGCACAGAAAGAATCAAGGTGAAAATGTAGGGGAGGGATTGTACTATTATCAAAAGACAATTATACTAGCAGTTAAATACAGGTGGTTAGTGGAAGAAGTGATAACAGTGAAATTTTATGTGCTATGCTGACAGAGAAAAAGTAAAGGGGAATTAAAATGGAACATTTACTGTGGGCCACTAAGTCAGGACAAAGTGGCTGAGCCAAATACAGAAAAAAGTGAAGGTAACTTGGATCAGTCCCCCCTTCCTGAGTGCAAATTCACGTATGTGTACAGTTCAGCTGCATGCCTGTGGTCAGGTAGGAGCTTTGGACCGGTGCAGAAAGAGTTTGAATCTGTGCTATCAATGTGCATAGGTGGTGTTCGTGTCTGGTCCTTATGTGGGTAGCATGAGGCAGATGAATCTCTTGTCCTGTGGAATTTGCAGGCAGCCTGGCCACTTTACTAGCCCAGGCTGCAGATATGGTACATGGGTAGCTCTGACATGTGGAACAAGGTTTGGAAGAATGCCTGCTGCTCTGCTCTGTCTGGGAGGAAGACTGTACGCTCGAACCTTAGATAGATAAAGTGAGAGTTAAGTCCCACAGTCCAACAGTGACAGGCTTCAAAACTACTGTCTAACTGCCTATGTTCTTGTCAATAAAGTTCCTTAAGCCCCTGAAGTTCTGGGGCATGTCCTGTGCTGCTCCTGTCTCGGAAGAATCACCCACGTCTTCTGAGGACCTGTCCGCATGGGAAGTCTGAACGTGTCTGGTAATGGCTGAGGAGCTGGTTCTCAGAAATCTCAGGATGGGCAGGCAGGGACTTCCTTTTATACAGTCAATCAGTAGCTGTCCCACTATAGGCAGGATTTTATTAGCTACCAATTAAAAATGTACATATTTGTTGTAATGTTACTTAATTTCCTATTTGATGTATCAAATTGACTAGCCTCGGTATTGCTGATTTAATTTAGTTTCTTGACACCTTTTTTTTTTTTTAAATACTTCTTCATCACTTCCTTTCTTAAAAAAGGAGTGGAAGTGAAATTATTAAAAAGAGCTTGGTCATTTGATGATTTATTAATTGTTACATTGCTCTTTTTTTGTGTGTGATAGATTATTGTGTTACTGTGTTCAGGTAAAGGGGGGAAAAGGCAAGACCGTTCCAGTTTTAGTTACTGCTCTTTAGCATACGCTGCTTCAACATCAGCATTAAACACGTGCACTTTTTCTAGGAAGTATATAATACTGCCACGTAATGGCAAAAGGCTTCAAACAACACAGGGCCTGGAAATGTCAAGTGTGGAGGAAATGAACTGGCACACTATTTTAATTTTTCTTCTTTTTTATTAATCTTTCTAATGTTGCCCAGACACAAAGCACACATACCAGTTAAGGGTGAAAGCAAAGACAGTGACTTGCATAAGAAACATAATATAGGCAACATACGGTCCTTTCGCAGAGGGTATTGTATTCCCTGTAAGGAGGTCAGAAATGAGAACTCTCCTTTCTGGGGAACCTCTTGTGTAAGAGTTTGGACTGCTTTGGATCATGAAGGCTGTAAGCAGACTCTAAGGTACCCGCTCAGGTGATGACATGCCCTTTGGAGAAGGCACAGTGCTGCAGTCCATCCCCCCTCACAGCCCCACTAACACAGGGAAAAGATTTTCCCTTGAAAACAGCAAGAGATCTTAGAAATCGCAGATACAAGATTTCTCATTGCAATGTGCAGTTCTCTGTGTTTTGAACACTTTCATAGTGGTAGCTGGTGATTTAAGCTTAGGATCTTTTCATTTTACTAAGCAAAACTGAATGTTGAGAGAACATCTCCACAGGGAAGGTCTGGCTCAGTTTGTACAGATGTACCCTAGCTAGAACAGCAACTGAGAGCACAAACCTGGTGCGGACAAGAAGATCTGTAAATCCAAGTAAATACCCAGGCAGTCTGTGCTGAACTCCATACTGGTTCAGTCACAGTGATGCTTGTAGCTCAGCTAGCTTTTTAAAAGCTACTTTGGTTATTTCAGCATAAGCTGCTAGAACACCTTTCCTTCAGGCTGGGTCTTTTCAGGACACAGTGAATCTTTTTCTCCTCTCTGTATTCCTGTCTCCAGCAAAGGCAAACATCTGTGTGGCTGTAGTCGTGTTTGGCAGCAGCACAGTCATACCCTCAGATCAAACTATCAGAGCACAGTTGCAGTATCTAGTCCTCCTCCCTTCATTCTAGTAAAATAAACATGATAAGACTTCATTCACGCCAATTAATTTAAAGATTTATGGACGATGAGTAATGCAGCAGGACACAGATTTCACATTGTTTCTAGTTAAATTCTAAAAAACAATTGAAGCATCCTGCTGGAGCCAGCCATGGCAAGGCCTTCCCGGGGAAACCCAGGCAGCCACCTTGGCTGCCCCTCTCAAGAATCCTGGGCAAATAGTTTAGGAAATAGGGAAGCATTAGTTCTGAGGAGGGTATTAGTCTGAACTTCTCCGGTATAACGGGGTAGGAGGAGGGATGTAAGATCTTCTTGAATTTCACTCATTCGGGATCTGTGGTGTTTGACATGCTTGGACAACCTCCTCAGGGTCAAACATGGATTCATTTTTTTCTCTGGATGGATAGCAGGCCCGTTGCTGCATCTTGTGGCACATCCTCACTTGGTCTAAGTTGGCATCATGAATCTATTGCAGAAAACCTTGGCTCTGTTGAAGTCAACGGCAAAACTCTCAGTGACCAGTGGGGATCAGGATTTATTCCAGTAAGTTCAGTGGGAGCATAGTTAAAAACTGTATTTCTCGCTCCGTTGTTTGACACTTGTTCACAGTTTGGTTTGGTTTAAAACTTTAAGGAAGGTTGTAAGCCAGCTCCACCAACCCCTGGGGGCCCTGGGGCTTTTTGGTCTTGACCCCATGTGAGAAGACTCTAATGTGCACATAGAATTTACTTTCTGCATAGAAATAAACTTTTCCATGAAGGCAGTTACTGATTCTTTTTGTTTATATCATTACTCTGCAGTACAGCTGTTATCCATATTAAAGCATATTTTCTAACCTCCTTTTTTTTCAAGATTAAAAATCCATCTTAATTAGCAGAACTATTGGCTGAGTTGATTTGTATTTCTATAATACACTCTGTCTCCTTATTTTTTCCTGGATGCATCATATACAAATAAGAACTTTGATTTCAAATATAAGGCTAACCCCTCTCCCTTTCAAGTTTACGAGCTGAAGTTATTTCAATTTGAGCAGGATGGGATGGATGGAACATAAAAAGCCACATCATCAGCTTAAAATACAAGTCCAATAAAAATGAAGTTGGAACTTTACCAGCTGTGTACTGATGAAAGTATATGAGATTTTAAGTAAGAGAAGCTGCTCAATATGGACTCACAAACAAGACAAAACAAAAAAATGAGCCAACAGAAAAAAAAAAAAAAAAAAGAAAGGAGTGGGGGAAGCCCAGTGCAGAGAGCAATCCTGAACAGAGGTCATTTGAAAATGTAAGTAAAGGGATGTTGTAATGTAATGTCCAGATTGATTTACTCCCTTATGCAGAATCTTTCCCCTTTTGTCCTTAACCTAAAAAATGAAAAAACCAAACAAGATCAACAAATGAAGCAAGCAGACAATCATGCACTGCCATAATTGATCAAGCCTGGACTCCACAAAATCTGATCACTGCCATTGAGCAGTACTGACTAGTGCTTATTTTTCTTCTATACCCTTCCCTTGTGTCCATCATATAGGGATGGAAGGTAATAATTGGACCCTTAGTCATACGGGAGCAAGAATAGTCAAGGATACCCAGGAAAATTCCTTGGCAGAGGACCAGCTTCCTGCAGGAAGCCATTGCATGCAAATTTCCAGAGGGATATAATACGTGCAGATCCAGCCTGTGGTAGGTAAGGCTGTGAAGCAGTGAGGACAGTGAGAGCACAAGAAGGGCTGCTCAAATTCTGCAAGGTTAAAGAGTAAAGTGGTGAAAACAGCAAATAATCCTGATAATGTAACAGCTGAGTAAATATATACATTATCTGAAAGGAATAAGCAGTATGGCATTTATCCTGGCCATATGGAAACTAATAGAACTTTTTTTTTTTTTCCCCATAAAGGCCACTCTTGATTATTTAATTATTAAAAAAAAATAAATTAAAATCTTCTTCTAGATCGTATTTATAGTATTCCTGAATGCTTTCACGGTCTATCTCTCCATTTGCAGCTATTTAATGTAAGATGGTTTTGCAGCAAGCAATTTCAGTCTTACTAACAAATAGTCCAAAGAAATTTTTCCCGTGAAATGGCTGCTTAGAGTAATTTATTGGCTCAGATGAAGATCTCTGGTCATGGTTTGCCACCGCTGGTTGCACTTTTTCTATTTGCCTCCTTGCTCTCAACGGGAGACCCAAGGCTCCACCAAAACTCACGCCGAGGTGCTTTTAAGTTTGCCTATCCCGGCTCTGGTGTTCTTTGACCGCCAGTTTCCATGTGAATTCACAGCCTGGAGCAGCAGGACACTGCCCCAGCGCCGCGGTGGCTCCCGAGCCCGGCCGGGGGTGTGTGCGTGTTTCGGGGGGGGGGTGTTGCGCGGGTGCTTCTTTTTGCTGCAAAGCGCTTGTGACCACCTCTCATCCGCGCTCCCAGAGCCCGTCCCGGCGCGCCTCCGGCAGCGGGCGGGTCCCGGCGGGGG
>WTSP01003691.1:40714-52935 GCA_025331215.1 Actenoides lindsayi | reverse complement strand
CACAGGAACTGGCTGCTTCTGGCAGTGATAACACCCCATGGTTAGAGTTACTACCAAGGATTGGTGTGCAGACCAAGGCCACTGCTGGATCTTGGGTACCACGTTGGGGGTGCAGAAAAGTGAAAGGTTGCAGGTAGGAGCGGACAGGACAGGGGACCCCAAACTGACCAATGAGGGATTCCAGCCCAGATACATCATATTTGAAATAGAGCTGAGGGATCTGAATCTTGATCTCTTGGACTGCTTTGCCAGCTTTGCTTGGCTTGGCTTGGGTCTTCTTTCTGTTCCTTCCTTGGAGCACCTAAGGAGGACTCTGTCTGATCTGTGTGTTCCTGAACCCAGTACCAGAATCCAGCTCCTGAACAGAGCTCCCGTCTGCTGCGGGGCCCAGTCTGGGACTCCCCCAGTGCCTGCTCCACAGCATCAGTGGTGACAGTGATGGAATTACCATCAGGGGTTTTGGTTTCAATACTGGTTTTGTATATATTTGTATATATTACATTATTATTATTATTATTATTAATTTCCTTTTCATTAAAACTGTTCTAGTTTCCTTTTCTAATCACTAAGTCCCTTTCCCTTATTCCCTTTCTCTTCCCCTTTGGGGAGGGAGGGGAGTTAACAGAGAGCGTCTGTTATAGGTCTAAGGGGCCACCCTGACCCTAAACCTTGACATTCTTGCACCCTCTGTCACTTTGATAATCAGGAGCTTCTGAAGGCAAAAATGTGGGGATTCTGTATGTGTGTATGTAGTGATCATACCTGAAAGATTTATTTCCCATTCAGTTTTACTTTAAAACACCATGTGATTTATTTAACATCTGTTACACCCTGTTCAAAGGAGGTACACACTTACTTATGGACCACTTTAAGAAATATTTCATCTTGGATGTTGGGATGCCTAGTTCTTCTTTTGAAAGTAACACAGCAGAAAAACTCTGATGGTCTACAACTACTCTGGGCTTTCAGGCCTCCACCATGTTCCCTGTTTTGTTCTCTCTCTTTCAGGTGGAAGGGCTCTAGGCCTTTTAATATTTTTTTTTTTAATGTAAACAGCTTATGTACTAAACCATCCTGTTTCTCACAATGTGCTCTGTTCCTTGTTATGTGCAGTGGGTTTTCTTCCTTTATCATTTTCTGCCTCATGAAAAGTGTATCATTTAGGCCACAGTAGGATCATACAATGTTCTAGAGGACTTTTTTATAGTATATGTAATTTTACAAATCTTTATAGTATTATATAGCACAGATAGCTGTAACAGCGTGAGCAACTATATTTGACCAGTGCTGTATTAGTGTGCTAATGTGATATAAAAGTAATGTTCATGCTATATCAATAACAGCAAATGCAAATGAATCGTTAAGAGTATGACTCACAATTACTGATGTAAGAAGCTGTTGATTTTTCACGAGCACAGCAAAGCTGTTAGCAGTTGCTTAGCTTACCTTCAGCCTCAGCTGCTGGACTGCTAGCTTTTCAAAAAGCACAATATGCAAAACCAAATGGGAAATACCCTCATTCCCACTAAGATTGTCAGGGACTCCTTTTGTAAGGCAACTCTGATGTTCCATCTTTTAAAAGCTACTTTGGGCAATCTTGAGAAAACCATTCAAACCATTCTGAACGCGTCTCATTTTTCTCACTAGAGCTTTTGAGAAGAGACCAGATGGAGGCAGCAGCACTGAGACAAGCCTTGCCAGAAGGTGTGTTATGGAGGTCTTTTTAAACCCGCTCAGAAACATGGCCTCACTGGCTGCATTTGGGGCTATAATTTATTGAGATTCTCCTGGTCATATTATAGAATCATAGAATCAATTATAGAATCATAGAATTGTTAAGGTTGGAAGAGACCTCCAAGATCATCAAGTCCAACCTTCAATCCAACACCTCCACGACCACTAGACCATGTCCTGAAGTGCCATTTTTTAATACCTCCAGGGATGGTGACTCCACCACCTCCCTGGGCAGCCTGTTCCAATGCTTAACTACTCTTTCAGTAAAGTAATACTTCCTAATATCTAATCTGAACTTCCCCCAGTGCAACTTGTGGACATTTCCTCTTGTTCTATCATTAGATACGATGGAGAAGAGGCCAACACCAGCCTCACTACAGTCTCCTTTCAGGTAGCTGTAGAGAGCAATAAGGTCTCCTCTCAGCATCCTCTTCTCCAGACTAAACAATCCAAGTTGCCTCAGTGTCTCCTCATAAGACATGTTCTCCAACCCCCTCACCAGCTTCATTGCCCTCCTCTGTACCTATTCCAGCACTTCAATGTCTTTCTTATACAGTGGTGCCCAAAACTGGACACAGTGCATGAGATGTGGTCTCACCAGAGCTGAGTAAAGGGGCACAATCACTTCCTTCCTCCTGCTGCCCATGCCATTTCCAATACAGGCCAGGATGCCGTTGGCCTTCTTGGCCACCTGGGCACACCTCTGGCTCATGTTCAGCCAGCTGTCAACCAGCACCCCCAGGTCCTTTCCTTCCAGGCAGCTTTTCCAGCCACTCATCCCCAAGCCTGTAGCGTTGTCTGAAGTTGTTGTGACCAAAATGCAGGACCCAGTATTTGGCCTTGTTAAACCTCATACAATTAACCTCAACCCATTAATCCATCCTGTCCAGATCTCTCTGCAGAGCTTTCTTACCCTCAAGCAGATCAACACTCCCCTTTAATTTCCTGTTGTCTGCAAATTTACTGAGGGTGTACTCAATCCCCTCATCCAAATCATTGATAAAGATGTTAAACAGGACTGGTCCCAGCACTGAGCCATGGGGAACACCACTGGTGGCCAGTCACCAACTGGATTTAACTCCGTTTACCACACTTCTCTGGTCTTGGCCATCCAGCCAGTTATTAACCCAGTGAAGAGTACACTTGTCTAAGCCATGAGTCTCCAGCCTCTCCAGTAAAATAGTGTGGGAGACTGTTTCATGCTTTACTAAAGTCCATGTAGACAACATCCACAGCTTTTCCCTCACCCACTACGTGGGTCACCTGGTCATAGAAGGAGATCAGGTTGGTCAAACAGGACCTGCCCTTCATGAACCCATGTTTTCTGGCCTGATCCCCTGGGTGCCCTGCACTTGCCATATAAGCACACCCAAAATGAAGCTCTCCACATTCTTCCCTGGCACTGAGATCAGGCTGGACCCTCCTTCCAGCCCTTCTTGCAGATAAGCGTCACATTGGCAAGCTTTCAGTTGTCCAGAACTTCCCCTGTTAACAGGTCTGCTGATAAATGAGGGAGAGTGGCTTGGCAAGTTCCTCTGACAGCTCCATCAGTACTCTCAAGTGGATCCTATCCAGCCTCATAGACTTGTGGGTGTGCAGGTTGCATAGCAGGTTATTAACCACTTCCTTGTGGATTATGAGGAGCTTATTCTGCTCTCCTTCCCTGTCATCCAGTTCAGGGGACGGAATACCCTGAGGATAACTGGTCTGACTATTAAAGACTGAGGCAAAGAGGGCACTTAGTACCTCAGTCTTTTCCTCATCCTTGGTGGTGGTATTCCTCTGCGCATCCAATAAGGGATGGAGATTCTCCTTGTCTCTCTTTTTGTTGTTAATGTATTTGTATTATCTTTTTCAGTACAAGAAATATTTGCCTTGCCAGTTCCATGAAAGTCTCCAGAAGTCCTAGCTAAATCTCTGCTGCACCTATTCCATTATCTATTGGTATTAAGCCTGGTGTACCCAGGATATGTATCTTGTTGCCTACAGATAATGAATTTAATGCCCACATGTTGTTCAGCCGAAGTGTCCATATTTCACAGCTGATAAAAGAAATCTCCAGCTGTGTTAGCATGTAGCTCTTGTAGTGCATCTAATACAGATTTCTGTATTTGAAAGACAATGTGGATTAAGGGATAGACTGAACACCTCACTGGGTAAGATTCATCTCAATTAATTTGCAGTCTCTGGAAGAGTAGTATACACTCCTTTGGATTTTCTTATTGTTGGTGGAGATCCAGTGAGTACAGCCCATGATATATGCACCTAAGATTAACTGAATTACACTGTCTACTACATGGTCTGTATTGACCAGACCTTCAATGACTATAAAAGGAACTTGGAAAGAAGAGCTCAGATATGTATTGCACATAACCATACTTGGTGAGAAGCATTACACATCAAGTTCTGTCTTTTCCCAGTTCCTTGCCAAGTGATACTGGCTATGCCATTCTCTTCACTTCGTCTTTCCTATCCTGCTTTATTTTAGCCACCTTGCCTTACAGTGTAAGTGCAGTGGGAGAGGGACCAATCCTTGCTTGTGTCCAGTTCTGAGTAGAAAGATGAATTTGTATCTTGGTTTTGGACCAGGGGGCAGGAGACCTACATTTGTTTCTATTGCAGTATATACTTGTTCTGCAACGTCCTGATTATTTTCTATAGGGTCAGTTATTTTTTAAGAAGTGCTTTCTTAAATAATAGTTAAACTATAGTAACTAAAAATAATACAAGTGTTATGCTATGGTATATAAGCACAGACAAGGTAAAAAAGGCAATCTTGTTTGAAGAATTATGAGTATCTCAGAAAAAAAACCAAACCAAACCAACCAAAAACTTTAAAAAAAAAGATACTCAAATAATTTTTATATCCATAAATTTTAAAAGGAAGCTTGCAGTTTTGTCACTGAAAGTTCTAGGAACAATTTTCATTTAGCAGATCTGTATCTAGAAGCTTGCTATAAATTTTCAGTGTCTGGTATTTGGAACTGTATTTTATATGAATGAAAGAGTGAATGTGTGATGCTTTTCCTTATGGAGTGAACATTTCTAAACATAAGTTTTCAAGAAATTTTCACATTTAAAAATATAATTTCTTTAAATTCTCAATGCTATTGCCCATCAAGCTATTTATTTGAATATTCACAGAAATAAAGTACAAAATATACATGAACTCATTGAAAATTAATGTCTTTAAACTTCAAATTAATTTTAAAAGAAATATTTTGCCTTTTATATTTGCTTTTAACTAATGTCCTTGAGATTAAGAAATTTAAATTGTTTAACAACTACATACTTAAATTTAGTAACTGGCAGGGAGAATGAGAATGATTTTATCGTAAATGAAAAATTAAAGTAGTTTTTTTAGGTTCTTCACTGAAAGCACAGTGGTACCATTTTAATGATGATTCCTGAGTATCAGACCAATTTCTTGGAATGATTTGTCCTTTTACAGGGAGGGAAACCTGTATTGCTTGTGGATCTACAGAACAGTGGATTCTGTGTTGTAGATTTAGATGAACATTGGCTTGGCTGAGTGTCTCACATTGTTATTATTACAGCTGTAAATGACCTTAAGGCATGGCAAAAGGGCCAGGAAAGGCTGAATTGAATGTTAATGTGATGATGAGACTGCTTAGTTTTTCAGCGTGGCATTTCAAGTTTCAGAATGAAAGCATAAGCCATCTCTTAATTGATGTGGCAGGTCTCTGAAGTGGGAATTAGCCTGTGCTGCTTCATCTGTGTTGGTGTATTCATGTGAATCGTTACATGTGTTAACAGTAAACAAAAGAGTTTTCGTGGGGAAGACTGAAGTGCAGTGTAGGACTGTGCAGTAAGCTGTGGTCTTCTTACTGGCACATTCTGTTTTAGGGATATGGTTTAGTTGCTTAGGGATATAGTTTGGTCGACGTCTTGTCAGTGTTAGCTTAATGACTGGACTCAGTGATCTTAAAGTTCTTTTCCAATCTAGGAAATTCTGTAATTCTATTTTTCTTTTTTTTGTTTGTTTGTTTTTGTTTGTTTGTTTGTTTGGTTGGTTTTTTAATTCTCTAATAAATACATTATTTTGAGGAAAGGGAAAATGTACCCGAAGTGGTAGGATTTGTTTACCTTCCATATTGCTTTAAGTAGGTGTACTTAATGCTTTCAGAACAAGTCCTTGGTCTATTGCTGATGGGTAGTTTGAGACTCTATGTTATATTCTGTGACTAGAAGCTAATGTGATGTTTGATTTGATCAAGTATGAGAACTGATAGACTAATTCATATGATTACTGAGAGCTGGGCTAGTCATCTTACTACTGTGATTAACTGTATATTTTAACGTGTGCCTGAGGCTATGTTCTCTCAGTTACACATTTGCTTTATCTACATGTACAATGCTCCAACGTTTTAAGTTAAACTGTAATTTTCAACTCGTTTGGTTAATCCGATGTGAAAAGACTCTGTTTAAATTCTTTTTGCTTAGGCTAAGTTTACAATTATTTAATCTAAATCAGTTTGGAACAGGGCTAAGATAAGCCAAAATAAGAAATTCTTGAAACAAGTGGCAAAATGTGTTATTTTAACTGAAGAAGCTTAGCAAAATTGAGGTCTGTGTTTGCACAAAAATGTGTCACAGATCCACTCCATCCCCAAGCCACATCTAAGCTAAATACATTAAGTTATTTTGTAACCTCCCTGCAAGCTGCAGACTCACCATTTCAGATGTGTCAAGTCTCAAAGAGACACTAAACCACTGATGATTTGAAGCTTAGGAAATAAGCTGTAGGAAACAAGATTTATTTCATACTGCTGTGCCTTTCTGTGGCATTGCTGTTGGCTGCTGTTGGGAATGGGATTCTGGGCAAGATGAACTTTTGATTTGACATGACATGGCCACTCTTATGCTCTAGATAGGAAAAGATGATCTTTGGGCTTCACTTCCCAGGCCACAGGAGAGCATGCAGGAAGATTCTTTTTCTTTAAATGAACCATCTCTTTACAAAAATAGTCTAGTTTTAGTTGAACACAAGTAGGAAGGAAAGACAGGGTAACACATTTCCTGAAGGGAGGTGGAGGCAGTTTCAACCTGAGTGTGACTGGAGCAGCTACTAACTCATTGCTGAGTACTGACTAATCAGCTGTGGGGGCACATGGGTGTTGGGCACCTCCCTGGGGCAGAAATGGGCCACGGCAGGGTGGGTCACTGGCCCGTGGGTGGGGTCAGGAACAGGCCCAGTATGGGGAACGGAGATCAGGCCAATCAGGGTAATGGAGATGGCATGAGTCAGGGTAGTTCAGGCAGGGCCTGAGTCTTCTCAGAAGGGCTGCCTGGAGGAGCCTCTTCCCAGGCTTCTTCCAGATTTTTTTTCTCAGAGAGCTTCAGTGCTGACATCACTTCTCTAAAAGCTGTCTCCTTTCAGTGCCTGTCCTCAAGTGGCCAGCTGTGCTGGTGCTCAGGACCCTCACCCCATGCCATGGAGGTTGTACTTATTTCTGAACCTTGCATGAACTCAACTTACTGCACCAGCAGTCCTTGTACACCCAACATTTCTCCTGTACGTATGCCCTGCATGTCATGTGTGTTCCACATAGTTGTGGGAGGGCTTTCAGGGTTGACTACAGCCACAATGGGAGGAGGCACCACACAGGACTGACACCATCTCTCCCCAGGAACATCTGTCTTCTGTCCTTGAAGCTCACACAATCAGAGTGAGGGAGGATATGATAAAGCATGGGTTTAATGCAGAGTGCTAACCAGTTCACAATCCAAAATCTGAGAGGGCTCATGGCCTATAAGTAACAGGTTACTGTATAAGAAGAGGAGTGTGTTTGTTTCTAGGATATTAGAGATGCACACTGAATCATGAAAAAAAGAAAAGGGGAAAAAAATAAGGAGGACACATACAATTAAGCAGAAAAGCAAACCACTTTTCTGTATCTCTAGGCAGCTAGATCTCAGAGTTTCCTGATACTGGGTTTTTTTGGGGTTTGTTTTTTTTTTTTTTTTTTGAAGAACATGCTTGTTCCTTGGAAGTGGGAGAAATGCAAATAATCAGACGTGAAATAGATTTAGAGATCTTAAAACTTTTGGATGCCAAAAAATAACTACCAGTTTCAAGACCTTTTCACATGGATGCACATGAGCTAAGTCTACACTAGCAAATTAAACAGTGCCAGTACTCAGGCCCAGACAGTGGGATTTGCTAATCTCTGCTGTCAAGTCAGCTCTACTGTTGCTAGCACAGACACAGACCCAGAGAATAGTCTCAGAGTCAGCAAGCAGAGGCTGGGGACCACTGCCACTGCAGCACCTAGACCCATGGTTGTCCACATCATCTGATGCACATCACCTGAGAAAATCAAAGTGTCTGTCTGCAGTTGTCTTCTCTGAGTCTAGCCTCCACACTTAGGCGTGGCTTCAATATAAATTGTTAAGTAGAGGTGAGATTTAACTCCATACTTGAGCAAGGTCTCCATTAAACTAGAACATCACTATAGTTAAATTTCTGCTTCCTCTCAACAATTTGCCTCGTAGGAGAGAATCACTTAACATACTAGGTCAAAATACTTGGAGCAATAAATAAAATATACAAGCAAGGCAGTGCCTTATCTTTGTAAATTAAAGATGATAATGTAGGAACACCTTTTTCAATGTGTGTGTATAATGATGCCATTCTAAAGTTGTATTAAAAATAATTGAACAATGTTCATATCACTGTATATATGGTTGAATATATTTCAAGCATCTCTCATTTTCACAGACAAATAGCCATTCCTTTTAATAAGTCTCAAATATATATACACGTGTGCACAAGAAATCTCAACACTCCAGCTCTAAAAGGTATGGTAGCTGTATATACAGAAATCTTGATTCTGGCCTGTACACATCACTTACTTTTTTTTTTGCTCTATGCTTCCTCTGAATTTTGATATCGTTGAAACAAATGTGTCTTCTGTTTGTGAACTATCCACAGTGTGTCTTTCTGCCCAGATGTTTGTGTGACACTGTTCACAGAGCAATGTTATAGCTGTGGTTAAATAGCCAGAATACCAATGGCTGATCAGGGGAGTTATTGTGGAATTTATTCTAGCTGCTTGCCTGTGGCTTCATCCACTTTTAAGTTTAACTCAAGTTATCCATCTGAGATAAATAGCTGCAAGTTATCTGTTCTATAAATGCGAGATGCTGTCATCTGAACTCAAACCTTTGCTTACTGCTGTAAAAGATAGATGTATTTTATCCGCTTCTGTTATTTAAATGAGCTGATCATGTTTTGCTGATCACTTGACTGAAACTAAAGCATTGTGAGTATGTGTGCTTTGTTGTCAGCTACTTGTGAAAGATCAAAGAGATGGTACTGAACGCTGTCACAGATTCTAATTAATTGGCACTTATTTGCTTACATCTCAAGTTAGTCCATAAGCATCCCCCTAAAACTGAAATAATTGGAGACTTGGTATACTTTTTAAATACCGTCACTTTATTTTCCGCTTCTTTATATATGCATGTTATTGTGGCTTTAAGAAGTATTGTTTTAAATTGGTTTAGATCTAATAAAGTATATTTATTATCTTAATGAACACAAGGATATGAACACATTTTGTGATTGAACTACCTGTAAAATAAATATTCCTACAGTAGCTCTTCATTTATAAGATATATCACATTCAAATGCTGAAACAATTGTTACTAAACATATATGCAGCACCTTTCAGTTGCATCTTCAGATTCAGCCCATTTTCCAAATCTCCAAAGCAGCAAGAGGAGCTCAGCTTTGAAAACTCAGAAAAAAAATCTGTATTTCCTTTAGAATTTTTTTTTAAATATCATTGATGATCAAAATTGTGGATAATTAGCAGGCAAACAGAGATGAGTTTGGGCTTTCTCGTTAATACCAGCAGACATGTTTCCCAATAACATACCAAAAATACCACCACGGTCAACAGTTTTCTACATATTTTTCTTGTAAGTCAGTCCCAGAATGGGTCAGAATATGGAACTATAACTTTACCTTTGCTTTGGAAGTTGCTGAAGAAAGTTATAATTATGACAAGTTTGAATAGCTATTGAAGGCTGTCAGAGTGGTGGGCTTTTTGTTTTGTTTTTTAATTTTACCTCTGCATACACACTAAGCAACTTCTGATAAGGTTTTGTGTGAAACCTGTTTTATTAAATGCAATGAAATTTTTTTGACCACCTGTCAGGAAGTAAGTTTAAGTGTGAAAATAGTGACCTCTAAAACTGTTAGAGTCCTCTATATGAATGTGTGCATTTTTTCTATATGTTCATAGAAAGACAGAAACCATCTAATTAGCCATATAATTTCAAATGCAAGAAGGTGATTAGTTCATTGGACAGACACTTAAACAACAGCAATAGACAATAATAAACAAAGTTCATGACTTATTTTCCACCTGTTCACTTAAAGACAACAGAAAGTAATTGCCTTTCAGGCCAGAGTCTATTATTTCAAAACCCAAATAGAAAAGCATAAAAATATCAGTTTTCACAAAGCTTTCCAGATAACAAAAAACTTTTCAGATACCATTTTACCATAGAAGAGCTGTTGACCAGGGACTTCATACAGTCATTTTGTTACTGTGAGCCCAATGCTGTCTTGATGATAAGAAGAAAAGCTTGAGATCTATTTGGTGGAATAAAATGCACAGAAAGTCCAAGGAGCTTGTGACAACTTGTGATACAGAGAAGAGAGCAATGCAGGAGTCCAGGTGACCTGCAGTTTGTTCTGAGTCGATAGCTGCATTACAATTGTACTGCTCTCATCCAGGTATGTAAGAATGGTATGGTCAGTTTTGGGCTGAGATTCTGTCCCCTAATCAACAGGTGAGAGAAGGTATTTTTCATAGGTGTGATGTGATAACTTGTTGCAAGTAAGGAGACTGGGAACCTTTCCAAGAGCTTTCCAAATTTATGAACTGTGGATATGTACTCTTAACAGTAAGTTCCACATGGCAATGAACGTCAGAAACTCCCTCACCATGAGGATAAGTACCTGCATTCTCTTCAATCAGCTTAAAACATTCATTAACTGGTTTTGCCTTGATGGTAAAGGCATGGTTGTGTATCATGAAGAACAGCTGGAGAAATATGTCTGTTACTTCTTGTTAACACTGGAATTTTTGTCAACTTTTCGTTTTACTTAGTGTCTGCCTGAGGATAAATCTGAGAAGACTCATGGTTCTAAGACTTCTTTTACTTTTATACTCACTGGGACAACAGAAAGCTTTCTTGGTCTTTGAAAGTCAACACAGGTAAAAAAACTAAAGGACTGGAGTGTCAACACAGGATATTGTCATGCTTTCATGTTATTGCAGATCAAGTACAATTTTTCCATCACAAATTATAAATGAACTATTTATCACTCTTTTTAAGAACTGAATGAATATATGTTCAGAGATACATCATTTGTTTAAATTTGAGTTATTAATGACTGCGCAGTGCCCTAAAGTATGGGTTTAGTTACAGCTGGAAATAATCTGACAGTCACTATGAATCTAAAGAAACATCTTTTGTTCTAAGGTGAAATGTATCTTTGCTGTGTGTCTAATAGTTTTCTCTTATTTGGGCCTGCTGCATCAACATGCATCAAACTGTTGTGGATCCCTTTAAGGTGCTGCAAAAAGCTCAGGCAGGATAAAATTTATTAAAAACCAAACCAACCAAACAAACAAAACCCCACAAAACATTGCAGAATTCCTGTAGGAAAAGATTTGGTCACTTCCAGTAGAAGTCTATGTCACTAACAGAAGGATCACAATACACAGTTGTAGGTTATCTTAATGAGCAGACAGCATCATTTCTGCAGCGTTGTTTCTGCTGATTCTTTGTGGTCCTTACATTTATGCCCTCTATTAAGTTTAACTTACTCCTTGTGAACTCAGTCCCAGAGAATGAAAGGGAATGGACAAAGACTTTATGTTTTTCTTGGTAAATCTAGGCATCATATTTCATATTTCTTAATCAAATGTATACTTGAATGAAGTGTTTGGCTCTCTTTGGTTGAGATTTTGACTGCAGAAGAAACATCAGAAAGAACCTCCTTCCAAATAAAGTTCCTCAGGATCATCTGTTCTTCCTCTTAAAATTAATTTCCTACCCAGAAACTTAGAAATAACATAAGAAATGTGCAGAGAAAGTATTCATCAGCGAGTAACATCCGCTGGTAAATTGGGGAATATCAGATCTACAGAGTGGTTGTCACATCTTTTTAAACAGAGTGATTAATAGATGGATCTATTACTGACAGCATGCATGCTTAATTTATTCAAAGTACTTGAGTGTATGTCACCACTCCCAGGCTGTCCTGGTTTGAGTGAGAACAGAGCTAATCCTGTTCACTGATTTTACTTTTCATCTCAGTTCTTCTAACTAACTGCACTTTCTGAAGTTAGCAGCCTGTTCTCACAAACAGTGTCTGCTTCTAGCAGTGATAACACCTCATGTTTAGAGTTACTACCAAGGATTGGTATGCAGACCAAGGCCAC
>WTSP01003691.1:23690-40614 GCA_025331215.1 Actenoides lindsayi | reverse complement strand
TATTTGGTTTTATTAAAGCTGTTCTAGTTACCTTTTCTAATCGTTATGTCTCTCTCTCCTATTTCTCTTCTCCTTTGGGGAGCGAGGGGGGTTAACAGAGAGTGTCGCCGTGACCCTAAACCATGACACAGGCTTGTTTCTCTAGCATAACATTTCACACTTACAGTATTATAACTACTAAGAACAATGAAAGAAAGAGACCTGTAACTCATAGCACAAAGCACTAAAAATACAACGTGATATCTAAGTGAAATAAACTGACATACAAGAAAATAGCAACGGTATAATTTAAATCCAATAAAAATGAAGCTGTCATCAGTATTTGGATTCATATTCTTAGATTAAATGTTTTCAATTGTGACACTTAGTTCCATATTCTTTTCTTCCACCTTTTCTTTTTCTTTTCTTTTATGGGCAAATGTGTTTTTGGAGAACAGCATGTGGAAACACTATGGAAATGGCAATTTTGTGAAATACCATTTGAGAACTGAGACACACTTTTAAACAAGGAATGGGATTCAGGTCAAGCATCACAAATGAAATGGTTATTGTAAAAGCAGTGAGAGCTAGCCATCTGCCACTGCAGCACTCAAGAGGACTGAGATGCAGGGTTTCTGCAAAGATATTCCTATTGCAGTATCAGTTAAGGCCCAAAGAAGTCTCAGCTATAGACATTAATATGACAACAGATTTTCTAAAGTTACAAATATACTGTACAGTTACAAAAAGCTGTGCTTGTGTCCTTATAGTAAAGTCAAGCAAGAAGAGGAACAGCCTTTTGGCTATTTCAAAAGATGGCAGTTTGTGCCCCTTAAGGAACTGATCCTGAATTATTTACTTGGAGGCTGATTATAGCTCCTTTTTTGGCATGAATAAGATGTTCTCTGTGTTGGTGCCATGCTGAAGATTTAAATGTCCCACACATTTGATCCAGGCTGGGGCTGTGGCAACTACTGCACAGCTGATGACAACAAAAGCTGGTTTCAAGCTCATTGTCATCACCATGGTGTTACACCAGATGAATGAGTGGCATTGATTCTGATTGGCATATTCATTCACATGCATTCAAAGCTCATGAATTTTACTTAACACGTCCCTTTGCTTATTGGCTGGGATTTAATTGGAGTGATGTATTGCAGCACTGCTAGATGAAGTGGAACAGTTTCTTTTTTTTTTTTTTTCTTTTTCCCTCCCAATTATTTATTTATTTAATTAATTATTTATTTATTTATTTCTATAGCTCTTTTTCTTCTAAACCTCCCAACTAGAGACACCACAGCATTATTTTTTCACAATCACCAAGGCATTTTCATGTATGGAACCTAATTCTTGGCTTTGTATTGAAGTTTGCATTTAATATTTGGAGACAGAAAAATAAATAGACATAGGGAGAACTCACACAGATTTAAGTGTTGACTTTTGTTACTGGGTTCACAAATTGTTTATTTAGCATTTTCTTAGCATACCAAGAAAGCAAGAGGTCTTTTTCATCCCTGTTTCTATGATTTGTTTCCCAATTTTCCCATCTTTTAACATCTCTTTCAGCTAGCTGAAATGGAGAGTCCTGAGCTATCAGCTAGCAGATTGTTGATATCTTTCCAAAGAGTGCATAAATATGAGATTATGCGCCTGCATCTGACAGATATACTCTTGTGTATATGTGAATATATGTAATCACTGCTGCTGAGTATTTATCAGAAACATACAGAAAGAAAAAAATTCTAAAAAATTTTTAGAAGAAAAATGTACATATTCATTGAAGAGATACCTATGTTGAGTTTTTATTTCTTGTCATTTTTAACCTGAAAAAAAAAAAATCTTTAATCTGCAAATCAAATATTTATGTCAGCAAAATCAAAATGAAATATTTGGTTTGGGGTCAGATTTATCCAGATCAAGATATTTTAGTTTGCTGAACAAGATCTAAGTGTTTCATTTCAAGGTAGTCCTGTGTAACTGTGAAACATATTGGCATAAGCTAATTGTAACATAGGGTCAATATAGAGACTACACTTGGGAAGCAATTAATAGCATCTATAGTTCATGCTCTGAGCTACGTCTGGATATCCCAAGGCTTTCTTCATTGTTTCTAGAGCTAAGGCAGACTTGTCTTCTTGGGCAAAAGTTATCACTGTAAATAACATCTGCCTGTGTCTGCACAGGGTTTGGTATTTCTCCCTCTCTGCCTGCTTTACCTGTATTCTCCCGGAGGAAATCACATCAGCCAGTGCATCATTCCATGATACATTTTGATCTTATTTTGTGTTGGCTACAGCAGCAACATACAAGTCATTTCACAGAAACTGTTGGATGGACTGCAAACCTAGTCCACAGTGATGATGTGTGAAAAAGTTTACAGGTTACTGCTGAGAATTACACATGCTGTAAATGCTGTGAGCGTGCAAAAATTCCATGCACACACTTAGTATTGTTGATTGCATATATAATCAAACCAAAATCCCATGAGAGTTTTTAATTAATGTGGATATAAAGCTATAAATGTCAGATAAGATGTAGGGGGAATTTAAACAACAAATCAAGAAAATAATGATGTGGCTCTTATTCAGCCTTAGATAGCTAAGTTTAGTCAAAGGAGTAAAATAATTTATGAAAAAAATGATAAAGACTGTATCAAGCACCTTTATGTAAGGTTTGATGCTTTTATATGATTAGATTTTCTACCTAGTGTGGTCATTTAGAAATGAAATGGTATTCACTGCTTGTTGCCTTCAGAAAATTGCCAGACTATACAATTCTTACTTTTCTCTCTTCTTCTCAACTAGCTAATATACTGATGTGCTCAATAATTTAATATAGCTGTTAATACCTAACCCATGCCATAACACAGTCTGAACATCTCTGAGGCACAATCCAGGAAAGCCACAGATAATCTAAATCAGAAATGTTTTTCCCAGATTATCACCATGTTTCTTTTTTACCATATCATATGTCATGACATTTCCTGATTTATTACTCTTCATGTGTCAAATCAAACACTCTTGTTTTGAGATAGTGAAATTAAGATTATGAACATCTGCCTAGATATAAGTGGTTCTTTTGGTTAATCTGACTTTTGTTGTGAATAGAATTGTACATACAACATTGTTCTCTGTAATGATATACTGGAAGAAAAAAAATTACAGAAATACATGCACATATCTGGGTTATGGTAAATTGGGGAAAAAAAAAATAATTCCCTGACATTTGATATCTCTGAATCAACAGTCCATGATTAATTTGACAGAGGATACCTCTGAATACTATTGTATTTTCCTCTCTGCAATTTCAAGTGGCATTACATGGCCTGAATTGCTTTATGTGGAGACACTGTAAACCATTCTGGATGGACTTGTGAACTGTGAGGATTTGAAGCTTCACAGTTACCTTTTCCTGAAAGTTTTTAAGAAAATCAGACCTAGCTACCAATTCTGACCATTGGTATGAACATAGGCAAAATTATAGGAAATTGATGGGAACTTTTCTATTAACTTTTCAGTGTTGGATTAACCTTTCTGTGGTCCCAAGAAGCCTGTAATTGGATGTAAATAAGATGCTGGAATATAACACAAACAGCTTTTCAGGGGAAAAAAAAACAACAAAACAATAGTTGTTTTGCTCAGTACTAAAATCCTCATTTTCTTATTTATTTACTCCAAAATAATACACAGACTGAAATAACAGTATTTTTTTCTTTAAAGAAAATTCCTAAAGGCTAAAACCTTTAATGGGAGAGTACAGATACAAGTAGTCTAACTGAGCTGTGCTTTATGTCAGTCACAGTAGAAAGCATATCTCAGGTCCCAGCCACGGTGAATCACATCAGATAATTGCCTATACTGAGATGCCGGGTGGAGTTTCACATATGACAGTCAGACACCAACAGTTATCTTGCATGAGGTTTTTCTCACATCTTTTCTATTCTGACAAGATAAAACTCTGCTAATGACCTCATCAATATACGTTTAGAGTCACAGGCTGCAGGGGTAAACTTCCCCCGTAAATGACGTGCCCCCGAGGCGGGAGATGAGTCTGGGTGTGACGTGGATCCCGCCGGAGTCCGTGCTGGAGCCGCAGCAGACGCGGGGGCCGGTGCAGGCCCGGCTCCCGCCGGGACTGACAGCGCGCCCGGCATTTCCCGCGCCTCAGGAAGACCGCGCTCAACCTCTGCTTCCTCCCGGCGAAAAATCACTATCCCAGTCCAGTTCTTTGGCTCCTTCCGCAGGAAGAACAACAGCAGCCACAAACCAAAACGGAGAATAGACTTATCCCACTGGAAGGAGCTCATTTTGCAAGGAAGTCCTCTCCTCTGCTGCCCGTGGTGGCACCGAGAGGTGTTGCTGGCGCGGTGGTGCTCGGGGCTCTCCCCTGGGCAGGCTTTTGTGCGGCTGGCACATTCCAGCCCTCCAGCAGGGCGCTGCTAGCTTAACAACGTTGCTGTCCGCCCAAATCCCACCGTAAAGTATGCTGCTAAAAGCTTGGTTTTACAGATACTAATTACTGTCCTACCCTACCACCTTCTCTCCTACCCTCCCCTGCCTCCTTCAGAGAAGGGATCACTGCAGCTTATAAAGGAGACTCAGCAGTTCTATCACCATCTCTTGAAGAAAGGACACCGAAGACCTGTGTTTGGACGCAGTTGTTAGTTATGCTTATTTCAGAATGTTCAGATTTCCTAAACGATGCATATTTTTGCAGTGTTTTAGCTGCTGTCACGTGTTGTCTCTTAAGACTGCATAGGATGTTACCTGTACATTTCATTCTTCCCTTGCTTTTCTCAATCCTATTTCCCTGGAAATTTAAAGCCATCATATAGATGACATAGAAGCTTCAGGTGGCTAGAATGAGAAGAAATTAGTAGTTTGTGTAGCAGCAGAGGCAGGAAGAAAATAGAAGAAAGTAACTCCAGATGTTGCAAGAAGTCAGAATATGCCTGCTCTATTTTCCCATAGTAAGCACAGAGTCTGTCACAGCCAGCTGAACTCCTGAGAGTTGCCCCTCCTTCTAGTTCCAGTCATCAAAGTAATAATTTAAAAATATAATGACTCTATATACATGAAGGTTCAGAACTTGAGAAGTATTTCTATGTGTAATGCTGGTTTCAATGGGAACTAGCCACTTACTTGGCCAAGATCTGAACCACTGGTTCCCCACATAGCTGTGCAATCATTTCTCCCAGCACAAGGCAGAGAATGATAGGAACAGGAACAAAAGGATAAAGGTGAAAGTGGCAAGAACCATCTAAATTATCTTAACTTGTCACTGCCATAAAAAGTTTAGCATGGGCTCAGGTCTGTGCTGTCTAGATTGTCATCTCTGTAAGTCTTTATTTCACCCAAGTACTTCTGCTCAAAGCAATGGCATATATGGAGTCCTGCACTCCAGAACTCTGCCTTGAGCCAGGTGGAGTGCATGCAGCCACACAAACAGGTTGCAGAGACAGACTGAGAAACCTTTTGAACAGTGAGATTTTAGGCAAAGAAAGATCGTTCTGTAGTAAGTACCAAACAGATTTCCCAATTAAGCACGGATTAGAAAAAAACAGAATATTGGTGAGATGCAGTGAACATGTTTTAATGATAGCTGTCTAGAGATAAAGGAATGCTGGGGTCCAATGCGGTTTCTCGTACATTAGTGTAGAACACCTTTTGAGATGAGCAGTGTTGGGAGGTTGCCATACAATGCTGCAAGTATAGCATGGGACCTATGGTGATCTGCAGCTTATTGGAGTGGCAGCAGGAGGGTAGGTGTCCTTCCTTATAGCACCAGATGCCAGATCCCACGTGTCACCAGATGCTCCTATGTAGACCACTAAGTGGAGTCATTGGTCTCCAAAACAAAATAAGCATAACTATTCTTCTAACCAATGTCAAACAGAAATTGAAAAAATTACATTTCTGTGGCAAACAACAGGAATAAAACATAAATTCTTTTAATAGGAGCCGAATGTTTCTCTTTGGTACACAGTTAGCCTTGCATACATATACTCTACTCACTGTAGAGACATGCATGTACTATAAATAGTGTAGGTGTAATATGATGCTCACAAAGACATGTCTGTGCCGAATATGCTTTTACACATATATAAAAACATATGTGTAGTATCTTTGAATATATAAGCATATACAGTTAGAGATACACATGTATATATTTCTGGGTCTAAAAGTAACACGTGAATCTCAATGTACATTATTGCCAAGCACAAGCATATTGGTGTACGAAGAAGTGGAGATACACATGTACATAACAAAACACAGGTGTGGGGACACATCTGTACTTGCACATACATGTATGCAGTCTATCTCTCTATGAATTGGAAATGCAGATATGGGCATCACATTAAAGATTCACCAGTAGATACTTTTTGTTATGGGGCTGTCACCTTCCTAGTTTATAGAAGACTGAACACTGAGGAGAATTTGAGCGTAAGCCTATAGTACCAGCTTCCACTTGACTCCAGCCTCCACTTTGTCTGCTAATGCGGCTGGTAACAGTTAAGAGTTTACTGGTGTGATAGGTGAGCTCCATCCGTCATGGCTAATGTTGTGAGACAGTTGTGCCTCCTTTTGTTTCTGTATTCCCTTGAGGATACATTCTGAAGGCATGGCTATGTTTACACTGAAATTTTTATTTGTTTATTTTTTTTTTAAAGTCCGTATAATCACATTTACTTTACTTCCTTCCCCAGTGCTGTTTACCGGTTTTGGTGTGGTGAGATGACTAAATCAATATATATTAAGGAATACATAACAATGTTGTAATGAGAATTAGTGGTACTCTGAAAAGACAGAGACATTGGCTGCTGTGTTTTGTACTGTTTAGTCTGGGGGTAATGAAGAGCTCACAGATGACCTGATTTCATTAAAGTAGGTCAGATTTGACTAAAACATAGCTATGGCTCTCTCCCAGCAGTGCACTGTCTTTCTCCCCCCATCCCTGCCTCAGTCCTCCTGCCTGTCACCTCAGCATTTGCAGTCTTTCAGGGATATACCTTAGTGTTTTGTTAGTATCTTAGCCAAATATATACAATACTTAATTTCCATCACTGTCTGTGTTTTCTGTCAGAAGATGCACGATGGAAAGGATGACCATATTTCTGTCTTTACTACAGGAAAGGTGATGGTGTGAGAGGTTGGCACACTTGATAAGACAGCATTTATGCACCATAAATATCCCTCAGTGAAATCCTATCTGGACAGGATATTTTTACTGTGAGGTAGCTAAGTCAGATTAACCCTATGTTTATACGTTCATACACAGCTTTCATCTAATTTTCTATTTATTTGCTATGTTTCATATCAATAAGTTTAACACTGAAGTAGACATTCTGATTTGGTAATCAGAAGAAAGGTACTGAGAACGTCTTTACTAGACCTTGTACTCACAAATAAGACTATATTAGCAGATATAGGAATTATTCACAACTTTTGATGGGATGGATGTAATGCGGTGAGAGGCTGGAAACAAAAAAAGAATTAGATATTGTTGTCCCACAGGATGTCTGCTGAGAGAGTTTTCTTCTAAGATCAGTGGGAGTAAGGTAGGATCTATAGACCAGATCTAAACAAAGACATTAGGGAAGCTATTCAGACAGTGCTCAGCTTGAAAAAAATCAGTCCCTGTTAGGTGAAAAAAGGGATAGAGTAAGACATATAGAGCACACAACCTTTTACTGAAAGAGATTTTGAAAATACTGGACTGATAAACACATTCAGACTTGCTGTTCAGTTGCAAAAATGGCACTGATCTTCTATCATGAAATATTCTTGTTAGTTTTATTGCAGCCCTTCTATAGTTGAAAGATTCCCAGAGAGACATACAATATCTTACATTTAGCTACTGTTCCCGTTTGAAAGACTATCAGGATGTTCATGTCAAAATGTCTCCGAAAAGATATCAGCCAAATTGCCTTTCTTTAGCATCCACATTACATTTAAACCAAGGCCTTCCTAAGGGCTGAAATTTGGGAACTCCACTTTCCCAACTCCCTCCTCCTAACTTCTCTTTCTTGCTCTTAGTTGTTGTGATTGTGCCTCTCATGACTTCTAAGGCAGGCATTTTGTTCTCCCATTTGCTTCAGGTCATTACAGTAAAATCTTTTCATTCCTGAAATCTTTTTCCCCCCATTAGTCCTGAGATAAATAAATTGACTGTGATTTTCAGAGGCAACTGGGGTGATCAAGCAGTTCCCAGAGAAGTCTGTAATAAGATTACTTGCCTAAGTAATCTGAAGACCACAGAGTTTTGAAGATCCCAAGTCTTCTGGGTACATTTTGGGGTTTTAATATTTTTTCTATTCGCTTTCCCTTTACAAAGAGTATAGTAGCTTTATACAGTTTGCACCATTATAAGTAAACCCAACATTTATTCTTAGAAATATCATGCCTTGCTTAACTTAAAAAAATAGAACCTTCTGGATCATCAAGTCCTGTCTTCTGCTTTTACTAACAACTGTACAATGTTATTTTGTTCCTAAATATATCAGGTTCTCTTACCAAACTACTTCAATTTTCTCCTATCCAATGTTCTCTTGCAATAGAGGTCTGAACTGAGATACTTGCAGGAGTCTAGTTATGCCAGATAAAAGCTATGTTTAAAATAATCTATATGATTTGATTTAAAAGAAATAAGATTGCCATAGTTTCAGTAAAAGAACAAGAAAAGCAATGTTTGCTTGAGAGGTTTTATCAAGTAAAGAATACTTGTTCTTAAGGTCTTTCTGTGACTTGGAAGTCTTTATCTAAATACCTCTTCTTTTCTTCTGACAGGAGGTCTGCTTTTCTGTCTGCCTGTGTTTGTGCTGTAGGGATGCACCAATATCACCATTTTGTCAATGAGAAAGTAACTCAGGAAACACCAAAACAAATCACCTGGGAGCTATGACAGTATGAAGGACAAGGCAGCAGAAAGTCAACCTCAACTCAAGAATAGTAGAATAACCTCTCCTGCATAATGCCTAACACTTGATCAGTTTGGGATGTTTGATGATGCTAGTGGGAATTTTGGCCATGCTCAGCCTCATGAATCCAAAGTTTGGAGTTTATACTACCTGGGTAACAACTTGGGTTACTCTAGAGTGAACTGTAATGTTGTTACTGACTACAGTTGTGTTGACAGCTGTATCTTTTGTTTCTTTTCTAAATGAAAGATGCAAAAGATGTGTACTCACTGATTTTCCTCAATACAGATTAACTGGAAGGACCTCCATTTTTCAGTTTGAGATTCATCTTTTATAAGCTTCAACAAAGGCGTGATACTTTAGTTTACTACCGCCCTCAAATCAAAGGAGATCAAAAACCCTGTCTTGAAAAGATTATGCAACTCAATGGGACCTGATCTTGTTGTATTATTGCATCCATTACAAGAGCACAGTTCAGGCAGGTGTTAGTTTCAATTAACCTGGCATTCAGGTATTCACAACATCTTGTCTGCCAATTACTCACATAATTACATGGCCCAGGACTGTAGAATAGAATCAGCCATCATGCTAGGCATGTGTGATTACTGAAGAAAAGAGGAATTCAGAGGATGTATGAGTAAAGCACAGCTCCAGTGATCATGGACAAAAGTGGTCTTTAGTGAAGAAAGCTTATTTACTAGGCTCTTGCTGATCTCTTGAATGCAGGAACTGTGCCAACAGTGTTTGTGTGACACGCAGATGCCTCACAGCTGTCCGTTGTTTTTGTATTCTCATTCAGCCAGTAGGTAAAGTGAGAACTTATTTAGCATTTTTCAAGGAAGAAGCTGAAAAGCATTCCAGGGAGCTAATGACACAGCCATATATGGCAAGAAATCAAAATATGAGTCAAGAAAACCTTAAATCCAACTTTCTTGGATCAGGATGTCAGCTGAAAAAGACAACTGCTGACATTTTGACCTGAAATATCCACTGACTTGGTCAATATGAATCCCTTTTTTGTATGGCTCTGTCACTGTACTGTCAAAAATCAATCCACCATGGGCCTCCACATAAAGATCTTTTAAGGTCAAAGGCCAAAGGTCTTTTCTGAGCTGTAAATGCCATGTATCTTTGTACTATTTTAAGCTGTAATACCATGGAAAATGTTAAATTATGGACAAATGTTGTGAAAAGTATCAAATATCTTCATAATCTAAAATGGTATACACTTAATTACATATACTTAATGTCATCTAAATTTGATGATAATGTCGTGAAGGAAAAAGGTAAACTGTTTCTTTCCACTTGGCATATAGGTCCAGACTATGTTAACCCAAAGCACTTTATTGCAAAACAACTATTCATTTCAGTGGAACAATTTGTAAGGAAGGATGCTGCTCAGCATTGGTGGCCAAATATGGGCCTTTATTTCATCAGGAATCTGACATGAATATAATATAAAGCTAATATCATTTGACAGTGTTACATGTGTGCTTCTTGTTCTAAAGGAGAATCTAGGCTATTGTAGCCTACTTTTTGCATGGGAAATTCTTTAGATGTTCAACAGATTTTTTGTGGGGTTTTTGTTGTTGTTGTTGTTGTTGTTTTTCTTTTAAGACAGTAACCTCATCAGCTGTAATGCCTATTTCAAAATGTCTTCAAGATTTTCTTACTAAACACAAACATTTAAATGCAGAAATTCCCCAAAAGCATGCATATCCATGCTTTTTTGCTCCTAATAGACTGCCTGGGATATGACTAGCTGATATACTATGGCTAAGACATAATTTTATGTCTCTTTCCAGATGTATATGTGTTCATGTGTATATTTATTTACACAAGTAATTAAAAAAAGTATGTGACTTGTAAATGCTATATTGAGATATTTTTGTGGTTTTCTAGTAAGAGAGCTAATATGGCTTCCTCTGAAATTCTGCATTATACCAAGATTAAGCAATTCAAATGTATACTGGTTCTCTGGGAATTATAGTAGCAAAACCTCAGGGACATTTGTCCCACAATGCAGCCTTTTCTCGACGTCATATCCATACATCTTATATCAATCACAGAAATAATCTGTTTGACAGCTGTGTGTTTGGGGCATTGTGATACACAAAAGTTCCAGATTAATACACGAGCTCAGAGATATTTGCTGTCATGAAAATAACAGTTTCAATGCAGTTTGAGTGTTGTCTGTATCCAGAAATCAGGTTTAAGAAAAACAATCAGACCAAAAACCTATGGATATTTCTACTGTTACGTACTGTTTTAAATATCACAATCCTTTTCTGGATGATACGTAGTTTTTCTGTCATAGGACCAAGGCAAGAATTAGATGATGAAAAGAAAGCAGCCAGGATTATTCCTATGCTGGTAAATACAGTGCTGAAGGGAGATTTACCCACCTCCCACCCAGTGGTACTGGTGAGAAATAGCAGTCTTATGAACATTTTTCTTCTTGTCTTTTGTTGCTGTCCTTATTATCATAGCTGAAGAACATCTCAAGCTTCTTAGTGCTTCTGCAGAGACTTTGGAGTGTAGCTAGAGTATCCCCTTTTTGTTTGGGAGGATGAGTCAAGCAAAAGAGAAGAAAGGCCTGTTGTAATAGGACAAGGGGTAACGGTTTTAAACTAAAAGAGGGGAGATTTAGACTGGATATAAGAAACACATTTTTCACACTGAGGATGGTGAAACACTGGAACAGGTTGTGCAGAAGGTGGTAGATGCTCCATCCCTGGAAACATTGAAGGTCAGGTTGGATGGAGCTCTGAGCAACCTGATCTAGTCAAAGATGTTCCTGCTTACTACAGGGGGGTTGGACTAGATGACCTTTAAAAGTCCTCTCCAAACCAAAGTACTCCATGAGTCTATGATAAGAAGAAATGGGGTGGGTGACAGCAATGAGTCATTTTACTCACATGGGCAAACTGCATATTGCTTCTGCATTCCTATAAACATAGTCTGGGATACATAGGCAAGAACGTCACCCGTAAGACACTGCAATTGCCCTTCTGTGTTCTTCAGGTTTGCAAAATCTCAACTGTAATCCAATCTCTTTTGGGCCATGCATTACCAGGAATATATAACCCAACTGGACAGGGTCCAAAGAGAATAATAACATGATCAGAGAATGATCTAGAACATGTCGTGCTTGGAGAAAGGTAGGAAGTAGTATAAACTGAGGAAAGACTGGAGATGCATGTTTACCTGATGTATGGAAGGACCCTGCAAAGAGGAAAGGAAAATGGCAAATAAGAAGTATGGGGATAGTTTGGGTAAACCATTAAAAAACCATTTGTCTTGGAAGTTCTTATGAAGCACTGGAATGAGTTGCACGTTGAGGGTCTGGAGTCCCTGTTAGAGGAGGTGTAGGTTAGACAAACAGCTCCCAAAACCAAAGTAGACATGATCATCTGATTTGGGGAGATGGATCAAACAATCTCTGGGTTTTTTTTTCCCATCTCTATCCTATCTGATTTAATCTTTAGGCAGGTGTAAATCTACCATAGTTTAGAAGATTGTTACATCTGATAGCTTTTACAAGTGGCACAACCTTCAGGGTAAGCTTTGGGTGAACAGTTCACATCTGTCAGCATTGCAAAAGCCATAACCATAACTGGCTCTAATTAACAGCCTATATGGCGATTTTAGCAGTTAGGACAACAACTTGGCTGTAAAGGATGAATGATCCTTTCACCCCCGTGGGTGTTTCTTCAAGCTCATTGAAGCTGGTAAGTCAGAACAAGGAAGCTGACAGTGCTGCTATCCATGATATATCTTTTTTTCCTTTGCTATACTGCAGAGGATGTGGGTCTCTGGGACTGTGTATTCAACATCTTTCACAAGCACTGCTTTCATACAAAGAATAACCTACTTGTGCATTGGTGTTCTGTACTGAAAATTGTGGGGGTTTCAGTGGAGAGGATGAAGGGAGGCAGAGGAGAGATTTATGATAAGCAGGTAGTTGGCTGCTCTTCACTGAAGGCATGTAAATAGAGAGAAATTCTGACATCAGCACGTTTTCAAGCTTAGGCACTGTTATGAGCTTTCCTTTTAGACATGAGTATGTTTTTAGACAGGGTAGAAGGATGACCCAAGAATTCCTCTCAGCCTCATGCATAAATATCTGCATCTTATGTTTCAAGAGCAGAGAAAAAGCAATCTTACCTTGTGTCCTGTGCCGCCAACTCCATGTCTGTCTCTCAGTTTCCTACTATCCTAATGGCAAAAAATACACTTTCAGTTGTGATAAGTGCTTCTGATTTGTAAGCCAGGCCAGTCTGTGTCATTGCAAACTGCCGAAATTGTGAAGGACGATGGTCTTTGCCAGATGCTCATATCTGGGGTCAGAAAAAGGCTGATCTTTTGAATTCTGTCTGCACTAAAGCCAGAAGGCATCTGTGCTGTACCTGCCTGAGGGTCACTTGAGATTGTAAGACTGATATATTTCTCTCTGTCTTTTCAACCAACTTCTTTGTTTCTCCCACACTGGAGCTGCATAAATTCACATTGCTCTCTTTGTTACATCTGTTTCACTTAAAATACACAGGAAGCCTTGTGCGGAAAGTGAGACATTCTGGAACTTTGGCTCTAATACTTCTTGATAAGAAACCCCCAAATTCATGACAGAACATTGAGGAGAGCTGTTGAGAGTACACCATTTAGGGGACAAATCAGACTATTCCAATCGGTTGGGATGTTGATGCAAATAGTGACTGCTTAAAGGCAAATCAAAGTGAAGCCACAAGTCTCTGTAAATGTGGAAAGTGAAACAGTGTAATAGTGTGATTTATTTAAAATCATCGTGCATGTAATTTGGTGAAATTAGGGGGAAAAATGAATGCTCCCCTAATTTCCACATGCATATCCATCCCTTAAAAATCAGTAGGATAACTAAAGTGGCATGTAAGCCCTGTGGCAACTGTCAGATAAATTACACAACAGTGAAGAAATCTCCTGAAAGTAATGCAATATTCAGCTAACCGTTTTTCCTCTTTCAGAAAAAAAGACCTTGAGCTGCTACAGTTGATTCTACTACAGAAATGTTGCAAAATTTCTCACTGAGAAGGCAGATCTGTGTTTTTGTGCATGAATAAGCCTTTTATTTTCTAGACAGAGTGCAAATGGAAGCATAGTGAAAATTATTAAAGGGCACTAACAAGGGAATACCAGTCTTTAGGCTAATTTTTGGATAACTATTTCTATTTATTTTTTCATTAAACAAAGTCTGCAGTTGCACAGATTGTTGTTATGAAGTCCCTAAAGCCCTATAAAGCATGGTAATGTGAGTAAGTTTTCAGAATTTAGTAAGTCTAGCTCTGGGATTTTACTATTACCTAATGTTTCCATTCTATGGTACTGTGAAAGCACTATAAATGGCACCTTTCATGATCCAGCTCTTCTGAGACTAGCAGGCTGCTTCTGCAGAGTGCTGGTGGATCTTTCTTAAAACACACAGACACACAGGCACACAGACGCACAGGCACACAGACGCACAGACACGCACACACTCACACATGCACACTTTGACCGCTCCATTATGAAAGCTTTCATAAGAAAGAAGAATTGTCCCACTCATAGCCATTATATCTGATGACATTCTTAATACTGGCTATTGTTCGCAGAAAGAAGCTATTGTCTAAGATTGCATATTTGCTGACCAAAGCACATGTAATAAGCATAGCTTTGGACAAACTGAGCCTAGCCCCAGGGAACAGCTTAGCGGTGAGTTTGTCTGAATGTCCTGATTCAGTGGTGATCTCCAAAGAGGAAATGCCCGCCATTATGTAAGGATTGCCGTTTATCTAATGTTTGAAAAAACATCATTTGTTCCTTTGTGCCCATAAAGGAGATAGGTCTTATTTAAACCAAGACATAGTGTTAATGAAAAATTATCTGATTCGAAAAATAGAGAAGATATTTCTGTATTAGAAAAACCCTAACTCGTCTACGTTATCTTTCTGGTAAGTGATCAACAGATAGTTTCAAATAGAATTTTTTCAAGAGGGTGCAAAGGTGCAGCCTCAGAAGAGGCAGAAAAAAATCTTTGCCTTCATATATGTTGTCTGTACCTTGACAATTTTGCTTTGACAATGATTAGGAAAAATCAAATGAGATTCAAGATGAAAATGAGACAGACATCATGTAAAAAAGTCAGTGGAGCACTTTCTGTTTTCCTTATTTCACTCAACTCTAAGTTATATTCAATGAGAATTATTCAACTTCCATCGACAAAAAAAAAAAGTAAATTCAGGGTAGACCAAAATTATTTATTAAATAATTAATTATGAAAGATAATTTTTTTTTTCAGTTTCTGAAATATTTTTGAAGTAATTCTAGTTTCTGTGAATGGAATACCATTTAAAAATATTAATGGTTTATTCCTTGTTTGTTTGTTTTCAGATTTAGTCTTCAGGGTGTGCTTAGATCCATAGACTCATAGATTATGAAGTCACAAGGGATCGTTGTAATAATCTGGCCTGACCTATATATTTTCAGTTTGAACTTGAATAAGAAATGTTTTGAAAAACATTTGGTCTTGACTGAAAGCATTTCTTAGTTGTTCCATTGGCTAATTACCCTCACTGTTAAAAAATTATTCTCAATTTCTAGCCTTATATATTTTAGCTTCAGCTTTCAGCCACTGTATTTTGTTATGTCTTGGACTAAAAAGATCATGATCAAAGTTTTATTTTGTGTGCTTATAAATGTCCCATCCTTTAGCCTTCCCTCTTAGGCTGAGTTTCTGGAATATTTTGGTACAAGGAAAGTTTTTATAGTGGTTCTTCTCTGAATCTCTCCAGTCCTTTGAAAATCTTTTAAACAGTGACACAAGAACTGAACAAAATAATACAGGAGCGGTTGAATGAAAGTCAATTGATGATATAATATTGACTTTGAGCACCTATTTCAGATGCTTTCTACATGGAAAGCTTGTATTAGCCCTCCTGGAAACACTGACACAAGGGAGCTTTGGTCAACATTATTCACATTTGGCCATATTAAAATAGAATTTGCATGCAGTCTTCCAAGCTGAAGACTTTCCAAGTCTACCACTGACCTGAATTCTTCATGACTTAATACTATTGCAGTGACCACTTACAAACTTTAACTTTCAATTTTTTTTTGCGGATTATTCCAGATTTTTAACAAAACACCAAGTAAAATAGCCAAGAGCAATGCCATAGAAATGGTCTCACATTATAACAATATTTTGAGGGATGTCTGTTATCCATTTTTAACCCATAGGTGTATGTTCTGTTAAACTTAAATGTGCCACATTATTTTAACATAATCTAAATAAATGTAAGGTAATTTAAAGTTGAAAGTCTAAGGGGAAAGACAGGGTAAATACAAACTTCTTCATCAATTTTTTCATCAACTGATCCATAATCCCATAAAAATATATTGCCAGTTTGACAGAATTTATTTTCTTTGTAGTTTCCTAGATTGGCATCAATTATATTTCCTTCCTTTACCTCTTTGCTGAGTCCTGTATCAGCTGGGACTCAATGCTTGGTTTGCTTGAGTTCAGTGTGAACCTGACAGCTTATTATTACAACAGACTTTTTGCTATACTTTTGAAATATTTGCATAGCTTTTTATTTTTCTTACCATCTGGAACTTTGATAGAAAGCATCAAAAAAGACCCAAGATAACTTTAGGTAGCACATTTGAAACTCTTGTGCATATAATTGAAATGTGATTGAGAGGATTGAAATTCATACTTGCTGAGTAACAATTTCTTAAGTTTTTAGGGAAGTGTTTTATCATCACCTATGAGAAATCTACTTCTCTAGATTTTATGCAGAAATGATGGAGATATTTCAGGGACATGTTGGAGTATTTTTAAGATGGTTTAACTGCTGCCACGACCTTCACTTAGGAATTAAAAAAAAAAAAATCATAGTTAGGCTTTTATTTATTCTCAATGTATGTCTCCAAAATATGTACTTCTTAAAAATATGTACTTTTCTGGTCATTCTTTATCCAGATAAACCTTTATTTTTCTTGGTGGTTTTTTTTTTT
>WTSP01003691.1:0-23590 GCA_025331215.1 Actenoides lindsayi | reverse complement strand
TTTTGTTTTTTTTCTTTTATCAAAATAAATCTTTATTTTTTTTAGGTGTTTTTTTTTTTTTTTTTTTTTTTTTTTTTTTTTTTTTTTCTTACAAACATTTTAGTAGAACAGGAAAAGATACAAGAAGAACAACAAAAATGATCAATGATCTGGAACCATTCAAAATGAGAAAAAACTCATTTGACTGGCACTCGGCCTTGTGAACAGATGAATGAGAGAGCATATGGTGGAGGTCTACAAAATCATGTAGGAGCTGGAGAACATTAATAACAATCAGTCTGTATCTCTTTGACCATAAAAACCAGACAGTATCAAATAAAACTAACAACTGGCAATTGAAAACAGGGAGGGGATTCTTCATGCAGTGTATAATTAAACTGGGGAACTTTGTGCTGTTGGATGCTTGCAATGCTGAAAGTTTATATGGATTAAACCAGTCATAAATTCACTTAGAAGAAAATCCTGTCAGGGGTGTTAAATGCAAGGACATTTACACCAGCTCAGGATGTCTTTGAGCCACAAAGCACTGAAAACTGGAAGTGTATTCTAGAGAAGCATTGCCACAGGCATGCCCTATGCTGATACTGTTTCCTAAGAGCATCTGCTGTTCATTGTTGTTATAAATTAGCTACCAGCCTCATGTCTTGACCTAAGATGGCATAGCTCTTTCTATTCGCTATAGTCTAACACTTTGCACCGATGTTAACTCTCGTGTACAGCTGCTCAGCTATGTCATATGCTGTTGCTTATGTTCCTTGAGTAGCTGAATATCTTTTTTATAAACAAAACAAAAATAAGACAAAAATGAATAAGTGCATGACAAGCAAAACCCACCTAATCCACATGCACAAATACCTTTTCTGGTATGTGAACGTGAGTATTGTTTGAACAGCTATCTCCGCAAAGATGGTGTGACCAAAAAGCTTAACTGCAAAAAATAAGTATGATCAAAGATGAACTAAACAGCTGCCATAAACTGAAGAAAGACTCACACACACTGCTTTTGTGCTCTCCTCCTGGCTCCAGGCCACAATAACTGCACTGAAGCTGATGTGATTAATTCAGAACTACACCAGTTTTAATCCATTACAACATACAGATGGGTTGTTTCCTAGCTCCTTATTTACCAAGTTTTTTTAATGATCCTTTGCTATATCATACTGCAGTATGTGTGTGAGCACTTTGGAATAGCATGGGCAGGTACTGTGATGCCCTGGTGAAGTTAAAGTAAGGTGTCAGGCCTGAAGAGCGAGAGCATTTGAAATGACTAATGTGGGGCTCCACTCTTTGACTGATGGGTTACAAAGTTATGCTGAATGCAGCATTCACTGATTTTAGCCTGCTACCAAACTCCCCAATGTTGCAGCCTGGCTGAGCCATATTGCAGGAGGTTAGATTCCCTGGGGACAATGAAGGTCATGTGAGGAAGCCTATTTCTCTCCATTGACTGCAGAGGAAGCCTCAGGTGATTAGGTTAGATATAAATATCAAATTTGTAGATGGCAGTTTATCTTATTTTAACTCCCTGAAGGACTGTTCATGTCTTAAAATATGTACCTAAGAAAGGTCAGATGAATTGTCATGTGAAAGGACTATTTCTCTCAACTGTCCACAGAGGCAGTTTAAGGTCAATAGCTTAGACTGAGACATCTAACTTTCATACGGTCAAAGCTGGAAATGAAGAATATGACCCTTTTGTTTCATGTTGATTGGATTAAATGCCATGACAGATATTCTTTTATTCAGTAATAAACGTAGTGTTACATGTTTCGCAAGTTGGCAAGACCTGCAAAGTCTTCTTCTTAAATTAGATAATGTCAGTGAACAATTAAACTGTTTTCAGGAAATTCTATATTGCCCTATGATCTTTATGGCTTGACATGAGAGCAAAAGCATCCAAAGCTGGAACAAAAGACGCTATAAATACCAGACGTGTCTCTGTGCGTGTCACAGTGAGTCACTTCTAAAGGCAGAACAGAGTCCTAAGGTGTCTGCAGTATATGTAAAATGAGATTTTCAACGAATTTATGAGCTATCATGATGCATAACACAGCATTAGGCTGTTTACTTAGCATAAGTGACCAAAAGTATTTCAGAGAGTTAGTCAACAATTTTTCAGGTGAATTGTTATTCTGTCAAAATTAGACTGTTTCCAGTGATCATGTCAATATCTACTTCTAGTAGAATCACTTCAAACATCTGTCATTAATTTATAGACTAGCATATAGGATTTTATGGACATTTTTCTTTTAATCAAAGCTAAAAATTTTGTTACATTTTGGTTTTGATTTAAGGAAAGTTATTTAATCACTTAAAATCATATGTAATATTTCATGTTTTATTACATTTTAGGTTGCACTTCTAAAATGTAATATTTTACTTTAATACTGTAATAATTGCAAAATAGTTTATTTCAACATTATAAAAAATAAATGTTTAATAAAGTCTCTTTACCATTTATAAACAAAATACTTTAGTAAGTTTTGCTTCCGAAAAATATTTTGAGATGTTAATCTAAATTCTCTACCATATGTTCAGCAGGAAGCTTACTTTTCCTACAAGTTTGGTTTTTTGGCTATTTAGATTGTCACGGACAAAATGAATTGTCAATGGAATGTATTCATTCATTTGTATCAACAGTATTGTCCCTGTCTGCTTTGTTTTCCTCTTGAGTCCTTATTTTTTTCATCAGCAGCTTGGAAGTGAATCTGTGCCTTCTTATTTGCTAAGGGAACTGTAAAAGGAAGGGCTGCTAATTGTCTCATAAAAATATTTCTCAGGAAAACATGTTTGTTTTGAAATGTACTTTTCTCCATGCATGATCTCATGGCTTAAAATTTTTATCTTTGAGGAATGTTTAAATTTTCACAATGCGTCATTATACACACCGATGATCTGTAAAACCTAAAGATGGATTCAGGATTTGTCCATGCTGACCCTTCCTCTTCTGCTTATGTCTTCTCATTTCCTGGATGTCAAATAGTAATAAGGAAAAAATATTTCATTAGTAGTTGAAAACCATCTCAACATTTAACTAAGATATTTAATTCAAGTATTTAATTCAAGTCTGGCAAAGTACAAAACTAGACAGAATACCCATTGAAACAGGCAGTTATGTACCTGAAAGCTGCTGATGTGTTCTGGTCACTTCTGATAGTCTCTTTGTTTCTATGAATAAAGAAAATCAAAGAATCATAGAATGATTTGTGTTGGAAGGGACCTTTAAAGGTAATCTAGCCCAAAAATGTTTGTATAAAATTTTAAAATACGTGTTCAAATTCTCAGATTCTCTCATAAGAGGTCGGGATGCAAACAGTTGCATACTGAAGAGGAACCAAAGTCACCTAGTCTCCAGAAAATGGTTTTATTTGCTTTCTTACTGATGCTTGTCTATGTCAGAGATGGATTTTATGGAATAGATGAAGTTATAGCAAAATAAAAGTTGTATGAGTTATAAAAGCACATTTGACCCACTGCCATATGAAGAAAATATTAATTGACCCAGTCTGTTACAACACTGGACATCATTGAACCAGAAGTAACTCACAGAACTAGATAGTAAAAGATATTAAAAGGGATCTTTTTTAATCCTTTTCCCTTTTATTCCCAAATGTAGCTAAAACCATACTATTCTGTGTACACTACTCTGTGTTTGAATATCATTATTCAACAGAATTAAAGGACTAACTGATATTTAAAAGGTGTGTCTGTATCTTTTCAATACAGAATCGTGTTAGCAAATTGTGGTTGCTTATGAAGTAAGTATTTGTAGACATGGAACTTTTTTTTGTTCCTTTATTTGTGAATAAAAGTCAAAAAGATGGTGGAGAATGAAGCCCACTATAACTGTCATAGAACTGGGGGTAGTAGCATCTCTATTTGTTATATACATGAATTAAAATATTAATGTTTAATTGGGGAAAGTCCCTGTATCTTGATGATGCTTGTATTACATGTACAACCTCATTAGATACCAGTCTTACTTGTGTCTTTTCATAGAACTAGGAAATACATTATCTACTGATGTGATGAGTAAAACTGAGTTTTATTTGCTTAAGAGGTAAGTAAAACTGCATGCTTGGATTGTTTCTTATTCTGTTTAATTAGCAGTGTTACTTTTCAAACCAGCATGAATTTTGAACTGAAGGCTGGACAGTAGTTCAAGGAGATGCAAAACAATGTTTTATAAATGGATAAAATCTAATTTTGCTGTCTATACAAAATTTATTTCTTTTAGCTTAAAAAAAAAAAAAAAAAAAAGGAAAATTACAAAAATCTTTTCTGGATGGGAAACAATACTTGAGATAAAATATTAGCATATATTTACCTGGTAGTTTAAACATGATTGCAGCTTGTACAGACAAACTGCCTTTAAACCAGCATTTACCACTGATAATAGTGGAGTCATAGCATCACTAAAAGTGCAGTGTGAAATCACAACACCATTGGGATTCTTAACAACCATGCAGGTCTTCGGGCAAGCACTTGAGCCATGGGCACAGTGAGCTCTGTGCTGCTGCCAGATACATGGATAGCTGTGCCTCCTTGCTTTAAACCTTCGAGTAATACCATTAACAAGTCTCGTGGATCTCAGCCTTTTTACCAATGAGAGGGCACTACATAAAATTCTACAATAAATTATTTCGTCAGAGAAAACAGTGGTACTAAAAGCATAAAGAAATGATGGTTGGGAATAAATAAATTGGAATATTTGGGCAATAAACTTAGGAAAAATCTACTTAAAGGTGTTTCCAGATCAAAACTGGATGTCTTTCTGGTCTTTATGTTTTAGTCAAGAACACCATAATGGGGTTCAGAATGAAAGTGATTTAATTTAGGTACCTAGAGTTGAGTTTATGTACCTTAGTTGTACAGGATGTGAGATTAGGTCATCTGTCAGGCATAGCAGTAGCTCAAATCTGATTTTACAATCCTTTCAGATTCATTCTTTGCAGTTTATTTCATTACATGATGTTATTTTATCCTTAGTGTTTGCAGTGGGGTAATATTGCACAGAATTTATTATTTTTTTAAGTCATCCAGCAAGGTTCACCAGGGAATGGAGATATTTTTCTATTGGAAATTGTAAGTTGTAACGAATTGAACCCTGGTTTCACTTCTGACCCCTAAATGCTTAAATTATTTAGGGCAAAGATAGCTAAAACCCAAAAGCCTTTGACCAAAAATATGTCAGGAATGCCGTGAAATAGCTCTGTGGGGTGTAACATCATGTGTTTGTGCCAATGGAAACACTGGAGAAAATATACAGCAGTGCTGGTGCGATTCCATCACCAAGTCCTACCAAAATTTCATCTCCAAGAGGTAAGGAATGACATACTAGAATGGATACAAGTCAGTGCTACTTTATGTATTTTAAACTGATGTAAGTCTACATGTGAACTCTGCATCATTTAATTGAACAAACTGAGTTGAATTATCATGAGTTTTTAAAATGTAGATAAGTCCTTAAAGAGCAATTTTAACTGAGGTTAACAGCTGAAATTAGGGTGCCTTTTGACAAAATGTCAGTAGTCATCACAGTAGTAACAACATTTACAGTCACAGTAGTCACCAGTGTTTATTTAAATAAAAATGCCTAATTTTTTAATAGCCCCTCCCTGTTTCTTCATAAATACAACTAAGACAAACTGAGTAAACTGTGAGAAATATAACTGAAGGCAAATACTGCTGTCTATTCCTGAGGGAAATAATGTGAACTTTCATCCTAAATCAGATGACAGCAAACAATTTAAGCTCAAGGTCAAAAGCATGGAACCCATTCCCAGACTGTTTTGGCTTCAAAAGCCAAAGTTCAAAGATCTGAGAGCAGAAGCCTTTATTATATTTGCTCTTAGGCAGATTTTTCCTGTGGAAGATGCACCACCTTGCATGCTAACTTATCATACCTTGCAAAGTTGGTACCATTCTCTGAGATCATTTCTACTTGGAAGAATACCCAGAAAAAACAAGAGGAAACAATGTTGATGGGTAGTTTGTTGTTGTTTTTTTTCTTGGAGATATTACTGAACCTAGGTCCAAGTTGGTGCTAGAGCTGTTAGGTGAAAGAGGGCACAGGACTTTTTCCCAGCTGAGATGTAAAAATAAAACTGAGGTTGTCAAATACCTAGTAGTATTTTTTTTCAAGATGAAAAGGCTTAACTACAGCATCCCAGCCAGATTCTGACTTAGCTCATTATGTTGTAAACTCATAAAGTTCAACCTGAAGAAAGTATTATATCCTTCCTCTTCTCAGCTGTTTGTTACACTGCTCCCTGGCATGCAGCTGCTGTATCCCATTGAAGAGGTGGTTTAAGTGATACTCACAGAAAACATGGTATTTAATAATGCAGCAGGGCTACTTTGTGGCTCTGGACTAACCCTGAGGGCTTTCCCTTCTATTTTATACCTGATTCTTCATGGTTTTATTTCTTTCTCTCATCCCTCTCCCTAAAGCTTTCAGTTGGTTTTTTTCAGGTTTATGCTCCCATCCTCCCTTCATTCCCTCTCTCATTTTAATTTTCCAGTGCTCCATCTTACTGCATTCAACACTTAGGGCTCTAAGTACTGAATAAAGAGGAGTTTTGATATAGGATCTTGAGTTTTGATAAAGGTTCTTGACCTGGCATGGTGTTGGACTGACTTTTATTCAAAGCAGCAAAGCAGTCAGTCTGGAACTCAGTTTCAGACTGAGACCTCTCACACATAGCTGATAAGGACCCACCAGTACAGCCTATGGCATCACACCTGTGTTTCCAGTGGAATGCAGCAACTGTCCCTGCGTGCTATGTCTCAGATGCCCAGTGTGTTTCAATGGCACAGCATGTCTGTGTGCTGCTGGCTGAATACACCCCCAAGTACCTAAACAGATTACCTTTAACACAAAGAAATTTCCCAAAGTATAATACCTTGATTAGTTCAGTCAAAATCCAAGATGAGCCTGTAGCAAGACTAATCCAAGTGATTACAATATCAAGCATATCTAAGTCATTGGAGTCTAGCAGGGTTTTTTTCTTGAAGCAAGAACCAGAAGACATGTATTCCAATTTCAACTTTGTCAAATCCATTTTGTGTCCCAGGATCAAACCTCTCTCCTTAAAGGGGAAGCTTGCCAGGGAAGCTGCTATCTCCTTTACTGTGTTTGCACAGCATATAGAAGCTGTATAGAGCTCATGCTGTAAGTGGAAAAAAAGAAAGGATAAAAAATTATACACAGCTTATGAAAGGTGTCATAAGTCTAAGAGCATATCTTAAGTGTGCTTTTCTTAGAAAATGCCAAGTAAATATGCTTTAAGCAAGAGTTTTATAAAGTGCTTTGAGACATAGACAAAAAAATATACAAAATACAATTATTTTTAATACAGGTTTCTATTAAGATTCTGAGGTAAGGTACAATCCTTATAAGACATTTTTTATAATGCATGCTTTGTGGAAATAGACCTTTTTTCTTGTTCTTCATCAGAAATATGTAACTGTTCTAGCATAGCAGTACCTTTAAGTGGATGTTACACAGGCAATTTATTTGTAATAAAATGAAAGCCACCAACTGTAAATAATATAATTACATTGAGGTGAGTTTCTTTTTTTTGAATTCACTCTGAGTTGTAAATGCCAATCATTCTGATTCTCATATTTGGCACCTAATAATCTCAATTATTAGGTGTTAAAGAATTATTCTCTGTAATGTTTTTAATATTGGCCAAAGTAGTTTACAAGAAGCAGAACTAGAAACTGGAATTTTTCTCTTTCTGCTGTAATTCTTGCATCTGCTTTAAAAGCATCATATTCTTCATGTTAGCTGATTAACTTGCTTTGCCATTCTTTTTGAAACACTGTTCTATCTATACAGCCTTGCACAAGGTTCAATGTTTTCATACTGCCAATTGTTTTGGATCCTCAGACAGGTGAATGGGGAATACTTTCTTGCTGAATCTCTGAGTGTGATCCCTTCCTATTCTCTTGGAAAGCTGAGGTCTTATGGGTTATGTCTTGCTAGACTCTACTAATGAGTGTGAACACATGGGTCTAGGCACTGATAATTTGCGTCATGGCCTTTCTCGTGATTTTGGCCTGTGCCCAACAGTACTCTCTCAAATAATTGTCAGGCATGGTTTGGGGCATAGCAAAGCCCAGGGACTGGTCTCAAAACCATCTTGTATGCAGCTGCAGGTGATGAAGCAGTGTAGTTGTATGCATGCAGGTCACTGTACATCTGTTCCTCACAGGATGAGAGATGACTGCTAGCTCTTTTTACTCATGAGTTTAGACATGGACAATTTAGCCAGATTGCCCCATGAGGCACCTTTCCACCCTGGTCCTGAAACGCACTCACTTGTGCCCTGTTTCTGTGCAATAGGAGCCTGGGCTGCTCACAGATCCTCTTCCAAGGGATACCATAGTCCATGGGTCAGACACTGCAGACATCTTCTCTTGGGAAACACAACCATTTACTCACATTTTAACTGTGCAGGGAACTAGGGCCAGGCAGAGACTAGGAAACAGGAACTGTGGTCTTCTGTCAAACTTTTAATATCGTAGAGATAATGATGCCATTTTAGACAGCTACAGTAGATGGTCTGAAAAGAGTCCTCTGCCTCTCTCACCCCATGTACAGAGTTCAATAATATTGCTCTTCCTTCTCCTTGAAACACTGTGATTAAATATTTTCTGGTTGTTAGGTGTTGTTATTAGCAGAATACGTACATTTTTCAGATACCGGTTGTTACTTTCTTAGTGGAAACATATTTATGTGCCCATACACAAATACTGAGAAAAGTGTGAGAAATGTAAGACATGAGAATGAGTGGTGAAGCTTCCTGTTTTAAGAAGTTGGAAATGGAAACATAATGTGGTACACAACTCATTAATTTATTTTATTGCAAGTTTATCACAATCTTTATTAGATGTTTTTACTGGATTAGGAATTGCATTTTGAGATTATGTTAAATAGATGATGTTTTTTGCCTATTCTCACAGTATATGCAAAATTTAAATGGTCTTATTTTTAATATGTATTTCTTCTATAATTCAGCCTTTGCCATTTGGCAAACTCTTTAGAGGGAAACATTTGGCATAATATCAAGTCTAACTCTTTGCAGTCAGAGATTAATGATCTGTCCATAAAGATTCTTTACTGTATGGTTAAATCCTTTAGCATCAAGTGGTTCCACTTACTAATGTTACTTTAGCAGTTTGTAAATGACATTAACAAATAGCAGACCTTTTATGGTGGTCCTATGGCACAACTAGCTCCAGTGATGTTACCTCTTCTTTCTTGCAATTAAAAGAAATATTTTAATACAAATGGTACATCTGTCAGGGAACTGTCAAAAAAAAAAAGGCTAACAGGAATATCCTTTCATATTCTCTGAAAGAATCTTATTACATGTATGGATTTAGTGAACATGCACTGTCAGTTGATGCAAGAAGAATTAGCAGTCATGCAAGAGTTTTCGTTTATTTAGACAGTGATCAAGAGAAGACTGTTTTTCTCTTTTTCTTCCAGCCACAGAGAGCCTCTGTTCACAGACGAGATCTGTGTGTCAATTCATAAAAAGGGAAGCCATCTCTAGTGTCACTGACTAATGTTCAGTTTTAATAAACATTTAATTGATCCATGTCTTTACTGTTGTTAAAAAACATCATAGTATATCACACTGAATACCTGATACTTGATGCTTGGAACTTTTAGATATATGAGATATATAGCAAAAAATACAGAAATAGTGGTAAAGAAAAATTTCAACATAGCTGACTTCTGCTATACAAATACAAGTTCTGTTGATTTCAACATTTCTTTTTATAAAGGAAAAATTGTCTTCTTGGGCTCATTCTTTATCTTGTCTCGTCAAAACCATTGTATATTAGCCAAAGCCTCTTCCTGATGTTACTGGTAAAGGTATTCTTTGCTTCCATTTTTTATACAATTATCAATTTTTTTATGTGTTCTCAAATAATTATACACTACCTATGAAAATTCATAAGGACAGTTCATACTCTGTTTCTGCACCCATCAGGATCAAGTTCCAGTGCATGGGTCAAAAGTTAGGATGATTTCTTATAGTACCACAGGCATGCACAAGCGCACAATTATTTGCGAAGTAAATGCTTGTGTTTGTTTGATAGACTCTTTGCAAAACATAAATGATAGCATAATCCCATAATATTGAAGAAGCATTTCTTAACACTATTTCACATGAAAAAATAATTTAATGCAGCATTTGAATTACTTATTACTTCTTTAACTCACATATACTTTATACATATACTTTAACATTCTGGATATTTTCTGTCTTGTTATACAGTAATTACTTTCTGACTGTCCATTTTGCTACAACATTTTAATTTCAGTTTTTAAACTGAAGTTAAAGTACATGGCTGGTTTACTACATTCTAAAACAATCTCTGTGTTTCTGTGTTGGTTCTACATGTTTCCACGTAGATACACCTGCTGTTGAATTCTACTAACTTCTTTACTGGAATATTTGTCTTCCTGCTTCTTGTTCATGTAACCACATGGTATTTGCAGGACACACTCTCTTTCTCCAGGTACTTATACAGATATTTTTAAAGAAACAAATGCCAAGGCCTGAATGATTTCCACATCATGCAGCTCCACCAAAAGAAATTGAAACATGGAGAATCTTGGAAAGTGGAGATTCTATGAAAAAATACAAGTGGAGTGCACAGAACTACTTCTGTTTATAGACCATGTGGCTAGACTGAAACAACTGTTCCTGTCAGGGGACAGACTCAGACATTGATAAGCTTGAATCCATATACCTGCAGACAAATTGTGCCTGTGGCTTCACAAGAGGATGGTTGCTCCCTTTTATTCTGCATGGGATATGAATTTGAGATATGGCTGCATGAATGGAATTGCCCTCAGACAGAAAACTCAAACATAAACTTGAAAGTAAGAGCATTGGGACATTTGTGTAACAGTCTTCTCAGAAATAATTTGCTTTGTGTAAGGAAGAAATTGCTTTGGTTAGGAATTGGGATAACATTTTGATCTATTTAAGAGATTCAACTCAGATTAAAGGGTTACATGGTCAAAATCTGTTTGCCTAAGGTCATGTGGAATTTTCCTAGAATATCCTGTTTATAACTCTATGGCTTTAGAAATAAGAAAACTTCAATAATGACTTCAACCTGGTAAAATCCAGTCTTTAAAATTAAATGCAAAATTTCCATTGGAGTCAATGATGCCAAGACTTTAACTTCTGGATATAACAGGAAAAAATTAATTTGACTGCTAAAGCATAGCCTTCATAATACATTTCATGTCAGATTTCATTGGACCTCACACAAACTTGAATGATGGAACCGAATAACTTTAATTAGCTGTCAGAAATATATTTACAACTTGTTTTTAGGAAAATGTGCTTTCAAGCAAGTACACATTTTTGCTATATTTTTGTTGCATGTGATATGTGTGCAACAGTGCTTGATCTATCAATATTCAAACAGGGTTTTATTACTTTTAAGCTACTTCATTGAAGGAATGTCTGAAGCTTTTAAGTAACTTGAAATATATTTAGGAGGAAATCTTGGGAGTTACCTAAGTCTACAGAAATTGTACTATTGATGTAAATAGGAGCAGAATATCACTTTTCTTGTTTTATGCTTTCTTTCAAGTCAGTGCAGCAAGGCTATTCTACTCTTCTTCCTATTCTTTTGTATTAGCATTTGTATGAAACAGCATCCAAAAGCTCATTAACAGAAACAGCTCTGATCTCAGTCTATATTTCCTGTGAGTATATGTTGTGAGATGGAGTTCAGGTACTAAATTTGAAATATTAACTGTATGTAGGATTTTCAAAAGTACTTCATATTAGTTATATGTGTTTCCTTTGAAATTACTGGGATTTTTAATTTTTTCGTAATTTGAAACAGAGTAAGGAAGAAGGCTGAGTGCTTTTGAAAATTGCAGACTATGAATAAACTGACATAGGGTACAGCCCCATTCCCTTCGACGTTGATAAAAAAGCTTTCTTTTACTTCAGTGAAACTTGGCTATGTCACAAAATTTATAGTGCCACTAAATTATGTAAGTATTTCATGCTGAAGTTTTAGTGATTTGTAAGATCTAAATGAAGAGTAAAATGTTGATCCACTTTCACTGGGTAACACTTTCAAAGCAATTATATAGACTTCATTGGAATTCTTTACATGATAATACACTGGTGGATATGAGTAAGGTTATGAGAATCTGCTCCAAAGAGGGAGAAGAAAAACAATACTTACCTTGTAAAGCATACAGAAGTACTGACTATACCAGCCAAATTACAATAACTTTCTCTCTATTAAATATATGTAGCGTTACACATAGAAATGAATGGCAGAAGTATGAAATTAACATTTGTAAAGTTCTGGTTTTAGCCAGAAATAGAGGGCCAAATAAACACTTAAAATACATAATGATTACTTTACTCTTCCTAGTGCAGCTGAAAAAAAGTGGCATGTACAACTTCAGCAGCTGTGAGTTTGTAAAAATGTTATGGCATGAACACAGTAATTTGACCACATTTACTGCTTGTTGTTGCATTATGTAAGTTTCATATAGGTAAATTTAATGTACGTAAAATTCATATAAAATTTCCATTACAATCATTAAACTTCTGAAAACATTGTTCTGTTCAAGCTAATTTTTTTTTAATTTTTTTTTTTAACATATGAAGTCTATTTTAGCTGTTTTGGAATTAATTAATTTTGCATGTATATCCCATTTCTTGTACTAGTCTATGAAGTATGACACTGGTTCTTGTGGTCCTCTAATGATGCTGTGTATATGATATGCTACTGGCTTAACTGACCTTCAGTTAGTCCTTAAATAACTTGACATTCTTTTCTACAATTTTCTCACCTTCTGTGATATTTGGTCCAATACGTGCTCTGAGATGAGTTGGAGATCAGACAATAGATGATTTAAAAAGCAAAAATATATGTATTTTAATCTTACTACCTTCTGTATACAGTTATTCAAAACATTCTGGTGAAATACAGAGTGATTACACTTACATTGTAAAAACAGAATTAAGTCACAGATAAATGAAGTTTTTTAGTGAGATGAATTTCCCAGGAGAGAGAGTCAGACTGTCTCTGATACATTGATTCCTACCCAAGACAAGTGGAGAATGTAGGTTTCTAAATGTGAGATGAAGTGTCACCTGGACTTCTGGGTACCTACATTTACTCAACCTCAATAATTTTGAACCCCATATTACCCTTTTTATCCTATTACCTACGCATGTTAGCTTTCTAGTGATTAAGAGTCAACCCAGACTTTATACAAATTTCCAGAGAGGTCCAGTCCTCCAGGTCTTCTCAGAGCACATGTATTACACAGAAGTCACAACACATAAATGTATGTGTAGCTAAATGGTCATTGCCATTGCAGAAAAACTTTTGCTGGAGAACACAAAATTAGTAGTTTCCCTACTTATGTGCAATAATTGATTTTCTAACAAACTTACCCAGAAAGAAAATCTCTTGTATTCAGCATCATCTTTACCTGACAAGTTTTAAATCAACTGCTTCTTTAGAACCCTTATACAGCTAAGGATTATGACTGTTAAGTTGTGCACACAACCATTAACAGCCAAATATTTTATCATCTCCTCCCAGATATCTTTGCCAGTCCTATGTCTCTGTTTCTTAAATAAATGCTTCATATACAAATGAAGTTTTGTATGAAGCAAGAACTTATGAATAAGAACATTGTGTTGATTGGTTGATAATATTGCTTTTCTATTAGCTAATGAGTGCCAAACTTTTGACCTACAGGATAATGATAATAAAGATACTGAATTGAATTTTGCTGTCAATTTTGCACTTCTTATACCATGAAGTTCATACATGTCCCAGGTATGTAGTGCACTAGTAGATCCAGAATAGTTGTAAAAAACACACCAGTGAGGGTGTGAGTTTAACAGAGGACATGGATCACCTCGTAATGTCTGTAGAAGAAATCTTTCACTGGCTTTGGTTCCTGTTTAGCAAAACATGCAATCAGGTGCTTTTATACACAGTTTAGAAACCAATTCACTGAAATCTTTAATCTCATGCCTTATCCCTTTTAATATACAGAAGAGAAGGTGAGCAACCCAGTTCCTCTGTAAAGACACATATACTGTGTAGGTTCAAACAGTTTTGAACAGTAAAAGGCAATCACTTTACTGCTTCCAATGTCCATCTCCATGTCTGGGAAGCCTCATGTGTTTGAACCACTCTATTCTAAGGGGCTAGCTTGATTAGCTAATCATTCAGATTCCATGTATATAATCCTTTGGAACAGAAATTCCTTAACAATCCAAGCAGTATTCAATTGATTTTGTCTTTGATTAGACCATTTGCATGATTTAGTTTATTAATGCAGTGCATATTAATTGAGTTTGTAACTACTTATAAAAATTAAATGTTTTAAAGCATTTTTAAAATACCACTTAAATTGGAAAACATGCATGTTTCTATTCCCTCCTTTGCCCTTTTAAAACTGAAAAGACATGCATAGGGAATAAATTCTAGGCATGAAGGCAAAAGCAATCTCCTATTGACAATAGTTATCTCGCAGAAAGATTTGTGGATGTACTGGTTGTGAAAGATTTTAACAAAGTCAGAAACTGATAGCACCAGCTAGAGCCAGGCACGATGCGGGCAGGTGCTGAACAAGATTCCCCAGCTCAGCCTCTGCCAATGCACGTCCCTGCGACCTGCAGCATTGCAGCTGTTCCTCTCCATGCCAAGTTGTGTGGTGGTGGTTTGGGGATTTGGAAAAACACATTCTCTGCACAAATACAGTTCAGGTCTCCAAAGGGCAGTGAATTAACCCACTGTATCACTTCCAGTGTAATGAATTTTTAAATTCCTCTTTCTAAGCACAAAAGCCTCCTGTTTTTCTGCAGGGCACAATGATAAGTGTCCTTTTCATTCTTCCTCTAACTCACTGCTACACTTTGATCTTGGTAGTTTTGCTGGATTATACTGCTCTAAAAGATAAGCATACTTTTCTTATAGAAAGAATAATTTTCTTTGAACCATATTTATTAAATTAACAAGGTGAGAGAGGAAATATTTTAATAATTCAGGGGCAGATTCTATACCCTTTGAAGCAGTGATGAGCTCTCTGTAGTGTCAGTGATCTAAGTTGGTGCCAACAGTGGGGGTGCTGGAAAGAGATATTTATCTTATCTGACTGTTAAAAGGGTACTCATCTCATTAACTGGTTTGATATGTGATTTATAGTGAGTCCTGAACAACTATACTTTAAAAGAGATCTTAGGTTATTAAATCTAGGTTGCACTTTTCAGTCTTGATGCAACAGCAGCCTTGAAGAGATGCAAGACTTTAGCTCATTGCTGGCACTGATCTACAGGATCAAAGTTGTGAAGTGGTTGATGGAAAAATGGAGTTACGATGATTTAATGAACTATCGGGAAGTTTGCTGATTCATTGATAACTATTCATATTCATGTTCTCAATCATTTTCAAGGACAGGGTTTTAATTTACTGTGGTTTATGTCAGAACTGAACTGAGCTCTCTGGGTGTGTGGTAAGTGGCCTGGGCTGTGCTGATATGCAGTAACCCATTACATCAAACACTCATCACGTTTCCATATTTAAATACACCTTGGATCCCCCCCCACTGATGTAGATGATCTCTGGTCCCAAAAATATTTTATTTTTTTTTTTTCATTCTGGGATAAAAGCAAGATGCATTGCTTAATTATACAGTTTTTGATCACTGCAGTTTCTCACTTACAAATTTGAACACAATAGGTAACAATGAGACTTTGAACAACAACATTTTTGCTATTCACTGTGTCCCTTAGATTAGAGTTATCAAAGTGCAGTGGGAAAGGGACATTTGTAAGGTTTTTGTTTATTTTCTTGAGGATCAGGTCAGGCTGGGTCAAAAAAACAGAACACTCTTCTCCTTTCCCTCCATAAAAAGAAACCCCACTCTGCACAAACACTTTTGCCCTTTCCCTACAAAGGAAAGATTTATTTTTTCCTTGACAATTTATTTTCACTTCTTTGTTGAATATTCCATTTTATCACATTAAAAATCTATGATCCCATTTTATTCCTTTAAATGAAAATGCTAACATGTTAAAAACCAGTAAACTTACTTAGAAAAGTGGAAAGGAAGAAATAATGCCAGACTATTTATGTGTTGCATAGAGATAACATTTACCAACTGTAGGACACGGGTCTCATCATAGGAATAGTGAGGATCATCTCATTTATTCTCCAGAGTTTCTGTTATCATCTTTAATAATTTGCTTCTTATTGCTGGGAATAACTTTCAGAAGGGGAACTATGCTCAGTGAAGTCTGACATGTTGTTGAAAGCGTGAAAATGTCACTGAGAAAAGCAACAGCCTGTGTATATTTTCTGTATCTAGTAACAAAGGAAGAAACCTCAAATGTTGAATCTAGGTAATGTTATTATAATCTCAAAACATGGAAATAGAAATGGTGAAAAAGAAGCAAATCCTCTGGTCCTCTTGCCTCCCAAATAAAACATGGCTTTTAGTCTAAAAAAAATTAATTTAAAAAGTCTACAAAACCCAAAAAACATTATTCTTATGTTCTAAAAACATACAGTGTTTTGATAAAAATGGAGCAATGTCCATCAGGGAAAGGAAAGGAGCAAAGTGATACATCCAAGATTAAGGTGATTCAGTCTTTAAGGACATGTTGAATGGCCCTAGGAGGGATTTTTCAGAATGGAAGAAGTTAGACCTTTCACCTTCCCAAGGAGATGTACAATTTTCAGGCTGAATTGTGCCACAGAGATAAGGATATTCTACCACACTGGGCATATAATAAGAGGAAAACTTTACCCGGAAAAGCTTGTGATCTAAGATGTATGACAAATGAAGAGTTAGAGAAAAAAATTAAAGTGGCTTAATTGCTGGTATCCAACTAGTACGGGTGCCCTCCTGGACCTGTTCAGTGCTTGGTCCTCTGAGTGACTGTAGCCAGATTATCTGTACACTGTCTGATAACCATGGAGCAACTGCACTCCCTGGGATGAGCCCCTGCAGTCCAGCACCTTTTCTTGATGGTGTTGGCTTGCAGCTGGCAGGACGAAGAACAGCTGTTGGATTGCTTCTTGTGCAGCTGCTCATATATGGGTATTTAAGAGCTTGCAATCATGTGACTTCAGAGAGCATGGAAGTCTTTCGAAGTGCCCTAAAGCTGGTAACATATCCACAGCTGTGTAAGAGTTGGACAAATCTAAGCAGGTAATTGAATCTGCAAGAACATTTATTTTCCCATTTCTGGGTCTAATTCTACAAAGCACTGAGTCTTAAGCATTTCATCTGAGCACACAGAATGAACTGAATTCAGTAGGCTCATTTATAATACTGCATTATCTCTGATATGAGCATCATCTTAAGTTACAAAATCTCCAGCCAACACTGCCCTAAGGAGTTCTTGCATACACAAACTACTAAATAATATTTCAAATCATGTTAGTCTGCTGAGCTACATGAATAAATAGAAAAATAGATTTATTTACTTTATCTACATGAGGAGAACTAGCCCTTCAAGGTACCTGGCTGTATGAAGATCTCACTGAAGGTAGCAATGTTGAGTGTGTTAAATCCTTCTGCTTTAAGTATTGGAGAATTATTTTTAACTTCCTGCAAAATATTGACTCTCATTGTAGTATCTTTTGGAGAATCAAATAAAATTGCTTTCATGAACTAGTAAGTAAGCACACTTAATTAAAATTTACATTCAATAGAATTTGCTAATAGTTTCTCTTTGATGTTAGATATGTCTGAAAAGATAAACTATCTTAGAAGGTCTTAGAAATTCAGAGAACTTTGAATGGTTATCCAAATTCAGCAACAATAACATCCATGAAAAGCTTTTGAAAGACAGTATTGACCAAAACCACAGAATAACTTCCTTTCACTTTAAAACGTACAAGGTAGTTTTTAAACCTTGCCTGACCACCACTGAGGTCAAAATGGATTTTACCATTAGTGACAGTGAAGTCAGGAACAGTCTAAAGTGTTTTATTTACTGAAAATAAAATGAATGTTTGCAGTTTGCATTACGCAGCAGATGTAGTGGCAACGAGGTTGGACTTGATGATCTTGAAGGTCTTTTCTAACCTGAGCAATTCTGTGAATGCTTGTTTGACAAATCTGAAACAGTTTTTCACACAGGTGAGGAAGGTTAATTGCCCTTAATGTACTTTGCTCCCCCAACATGCTTACCATGCAAATCAAACCTCTGCACAGCTATGAAATGCTCTTAATAGACACATGTGGAAGACTTCTGGAAGTACAGGCCTTCTTTCAGCGTGTGTCAATTTGAAGAAGAGCAATTTTAGTTGCCACATGGGGTACTGTCTGGCATAGAGTGTCCGCATAAAGGTCAGTTACAAAAAGACAAGTAGGACCATTTGAAAATGTGTAGACTTTAATGTCATGAAAGAAGTCAGCAGGAAAGAAAACAACAGTGAAGCAAGACACCCCTCACAACTGGACTTCATTGTCTCAGTCATTCTGCTGTGAACTGGTAATGCTAGATGAAATTAATCTTAACTTCAGCAGTCCAAATCTTGTTCAGCCAATGTAAGCTACTGCTCTAGGCTCCTTCTCTCATCAAACTGTGCAGGAAATGGGCTTCTTCTACATTCCCCACCTCTTTCCACTGACTGCAGGGGGAACAAAGAAGACCAACTTAGACTATAAATGTAACATATTGTTGACATAGCCAAAGATATATGAGATGAATCATTCCTCTTCAAACCAAAAATGCTGGAGCTGAATCTGTGAGAAAATTTAACTGTTTTCCTCCCAATTAAATCTAATTCTCTCTAAAAAATTTCTGGCACTTGCAATGAGTGCTTATGCTGGCCTCTAATCTCTGCATTCATGTACAGTTGCCAGTAACAGATTTCTTATCTGTTGTAGCAGGAGATTATCACTGATACAGCTCTGGTCATGGTAAAGTGCACCCTTGAAAACATGACCCAGGAACACTCTTCATAAGGTGACATCAGTTGATTCTTGAGGCTATGCAGTAAGAGGACTAAAACCATGATGTATACAGAAACTTCTTTAAAAGGTGGGGTCAGCTAAGGTCTTACAAATGCATGCATAGTTTTAAACCCTTGTATGCAAAGAAATCAGCACAGTATACTGCTACACGTTGAACAAAACCAGCCCTCCAACACTTAATAAGCTGCTTCAACTTGTCTATTAGCACTGTAAAACCACTTGATTTAGTAACATTGAATTACAAAGATTAACTTGTGAAGTATTAACAGGATATATTTTTCTTCTTGTAAATCTCCACTAATCTTATAGGAGATGAACTAGTAGCTCAGCAGTAAGCAAATAAACATGTCACTTGGGGATAAGGTGTGTGAACCTATTAATAATCATGTGCTATCATTTGATGTAATTGCACATGTTAAGGAAAGCTATTTTAAAATAAGGATGTCATTTACTGTCAAGCTGGCCACTAACTTTGCAGTTACTGGGTGACAGAAGATAGGCTGTATATGACGAAAAACCAGAAACAATGAGAAGAGCAAAACACCAAAGCATTTTGTGAAATTAAAGACAGTCTAAGAGTTAACAGAAATTCCCAAAAAAGAGGCATATCAAGAGGAACAAGAAGTATATAATGGAGTCACTTCCCAGGATATTCTTCTCCAGTACCCAACACACACATACCTGACAAACAAAATGACAGTAAAGTAGCCAAGGAAATAGAAGATCTATTATAAATAAAATAATAAGCCCTGTCTCTTATAAGACTTGTAATGTAATTAGCAAATAAAATACATGGCCATTAGCCAAGGTGAGTACTGTAAAATATCAATGTATAGGGAATACAGTGTAAAAGAGACCAGTCACTGTGAAGCTGGTAAAATGTAGAATTTTCTAAATTGTTCATGTTAAGTTATTGCTTTCAATTACATGTATGGTTTTTTGCTGTGTGTTCTGAAAACCCTCGGCCTAAAAGAAGTCTATATTATGTAGTTTATCTCTTTTAAGATGTAGGCTTTAAGTATACCTAAGCCTGTACTTTAGCAGGCTGGGCTTTAACATTCATAAGTTGAAGTAGCAGCCTGCAGTGGCCAGCATTGGTTTGTAACATTTGTAAAGATTTTGTTTGTTTGTTTTTCAAAAAAAAACCAACCATAAAACATATTCTATTTTCCCAGCTTAGAACCAGCCCAGCCCATAGAGATAATGCTGCCCTGGTATGCCTACCTGAGCTCTCCTACTGATGGTGAATGATTCTTCAGTTAAAAGCTGTCTTCTACACTCCCTGCATACTCCAGTAAATATTTTTGTCTTTTTGGTGCAGGAATTAATCTATTTTCTTTTGCCATTCTTCACCAAGTCTGAGTACCTTTGCTGAAACTACTAGAGCTCTGTTGCTGTATTCTATTAAGAGTGGATTGACTTGTGTTTCAGAAGCTGAACAGCCAAAAGATTTAATCTCACATTCTTGGGGTACATTTCAGAGTAAACGTGATGAAAACATGGCATTAAAGCAGTAAAGAAGGGGACCCAATTTAGAGGCAGGAAGCCAGATGTTAATTAATAAAACCAACATAACAGGGTTGTTTGGCTTGCAGAGAACATTCTCTCAGCTGCCTGTTTGTAGGCTGTTGTGCAGTTCATCAGTTCTGCTGCATTAAATTTCTTTAAAAGAAATTTTCTTCCCTAGTTGCTTAGAGCCCTGTTGGATCAAGCTGAAAGCTCTGTGGGGGGTGGTGAGCTAGGCCAGTGAAAGTAATTTACAGAACTTTACAACTCTACTGCTACCTTCAGCATGGTTCATTTTACATCTGCAAATGTCCCTCCCTGTTTCACACAGACAATTAGGCTCATTCTGTGTGCAGTACTCACTCAGATGGCTCTAAGTTGACGGTGGCGAGAGTTTTCATTTGTCAAACTGAAGTGGTACAACTTCTGGAGCAAGGACCAGTAGTACTGATACATCTATGTTGCTTCTTCCATAGCTTCTTCCATTATATCACTGCAAATATGTGACTGAAGCAATGTGCCTTAAAATTATTGAATTGCCCTTAACTTCCTATCCTTTAAATCTCCCAGGAACAAATTTTACACTGTATATTATGTCGATCAGAATAATGCATTGCTTTCAGCTGTTCACTGAAGAGAAATCAGAACTAGCAAAGGAGAATATAAAAGTTTTTCATCAATAAAATCTTCATTAAGCGATTTAAGTGGGTTGTTTCTCTGTCAAATATACTAAAAGTAATGCTTATATTAGACTAGTGCCTAGAGATTCCTCCATCTCTCAAGGTAGCATTAGTATCAAGGAGACATTCTGCCCTAGAGGTTACAGTTTTAGTGTATGTTTGTTTAAATATACAGGCTACCTGAGAGTGGCAAATAATTTGTGTATTCTTTCAGAATGCTATTGATAATAATACTGGAAAAAAGTAGATGTTCTATTTTCCTTCAAGCAATACCTTAAGAATTTTTTGCGGATATGTGAATGAGCCTAATGGAAAGTAATGTGTTATAAAGTATTCAGAGGATTACAGGCAAGAATAACTTAATTGCTATTGGATAGCATTCATAGGACAGCAAAGTGTAAGGCTTCAGTCACTATATGGAATTAAAAGCCTCAAATTATTCCATTTCAAGTTTAGGAGAGAAAATGCCTCACAGGTGGAAAATAGAGCATGTTAGACTTTCAGACACAGGTGACATTACAATAAAAGTGGAAAATGGGGACACATGGGTGCTCCCCAAGCAGTAGGATTTAAGCCGCATATCTTTATCCTCAGTATTTTCTACTGTTTAGTTTGAGCAGCTCTCTACTTGGTTCTTGGTGAACCCCAGTCTGAGGTTTTGCAGTCTACCTGTAAGTTATTTGAAGCTCCTACACAATCACACTTAATGTTGGACTGTGGATTTCATAAGTTGTGCCGGGCATTTATGGCCCTTTGTAGGACTAGAGGTGGTCCATTCACTCAGATTTTGGTCCCTGGGATGACACTGTTCTTACTGGGGCAACTCATCTAATAAATTTTCTCATATTTTATCAGATTGGTACCTTTGTATAAATAAAGTTTTTCCAAAGACGAATAGTGACAATGATAAAGGAAACTCTTTCTGTTTACTAAAAATGGAATAAACTAAATTTTCTACATGAAGCTTTGTACAGATGCTGGGAAGTCAGAAATCTTAGTAGAAAGCTCTGTTCTTTGTCACACAGGGAGGAAAGGGTGACAGCAAAATGCAGTGAACCTTGATTTGGGAGAGGAAAACCTTTTATTTTCCCTTTAATGATTTCAGATCCTTTGGGGAAGGAACTGCGAGGGTGGAGGAGGAGCAAAGAAGAGGTTGACACTTTTGAGCAATAAGATAACATATGTATGGGGGCTGGCAGGGGGCAAGAGGAGCACCAAAAAGACAGTAAACAGTGATATTTATTGTTAAAAGGAAAGACAAATTGCAGAAACTGGTTTATCAAATAAAAGAGAATCTGAGCCATCTGAGAAAACCTAATGCATATTTCTTTGGGCAGGTTCAAGATACGGTTGCAGTGATACTTGCAATGGTTCTGATCCAAGTAATAAGATCAAAAGAAATGCCCCCATTAACTCTACAAGCTTTGGATCAAACCCCTGATGAATTGTGCTGCTCACTGGCTTATAGCTGAGCGGTACTAGCTGTCAAACAACCAAAAAGTCTCTCCCTTGGGTAGCTTGGCATATAACCCTTAGGTATCCTTACAAATCAACATGGGGAATGACACAAAGAGAAAAGAAAATGGGCATTTCTGATGTCAGACACCATTCGTCTTCGATTAAGTTAGCTTCCAAAATGTTTCAAGTATCCAAGCTCTTTTCGAAAGCCCAATTGACCCAGAACTCTTTAACAAAGAGATCCTTAAAAGCAGTCACATCGTTAGTTTGTTTGCTTGATGGGGGGTTCTTAATGCCATAAACCTCAGTGCAGAAGTTAATAATTTCATACATTATCACTTTGAATATGCAATAGAAAACTCAAGGCAGCTGTTTGAACTTCCCTTTAAAAGAGGACAGATTGCCTTTATTGTGTGCACTACTTCATGGTTTGTTTGAGGCCAGGGCAATTATGGGATGAATGACTTCCCTTTAGCTGTTGATGTGCAGGCTTGTTGTTGTGTATGTATTGTTTTGGGCTATTTGTTGTTGGTTTTCTTTGTTTTGTTTTGTTTTTTTAATGGAACTGGAGGCCATGTGATAAAGCAACAAAAAGCTGACAGGTAGCGATCAAAAAAGGAAAGGCCACTGCAGACTTGGCATTTTATTGTCTTGTAAATGTGGAATTAAAATAACAATTATATTTCTGTGGAGCACATTCTTACTGGTTTACCATTCCAAGGGTGGGTGTGATTTTGCGCTTTGAACACCATGGATAAGATAAGAAGGCAGAGAGCTTGTCAAATTATGCTTGTTTTTTTTTCTTTTCCTTTCTCTTTCTCTTTCTTTTCTTTTCCTTTCTCTTCTTTTCTCTTTTCTTTTCTTTTCTTTTCTTTTCTTTTCTTTTCTTTTCTTTTCTTTTCTTTTCTTTTCTTTTCTT